>APFE031141135.1:44520-86711 GCA_000404065.3 Pinus taeda
CCTATAATATTAATTTAGTTTGAAGCAAGTTCATTAACAAATAAATAAATACGTTAAGTATAAATTTACCTAATTTAACGAGTTTCCATAAATAAGAGTAATTTAATTTATCAAGATTAGTATTTATTTGACTAAGTATTTGTTAATAATATTGGTGGAATAATAAATTATTAAATAAATTTGGATTATAAAAAATGTAAATTATTAAATTAATTGGAAAAAAGTTGTATTAATGACCATCATATTAAAAGGATAAATAAAAATATTACTAAATAAATATGCCTTGTACCAATGATAATATTTTAATTTGGATTAGTTAGACATTTATTAATTTAATTAGGTTAACAATTGAATTCTTTTATTTGTTGGAATGATAAATATAAAATCTATATAAATTAATATTCATATTTTATTAATTTAGTTTCCTAATGATAAATTTGAAAAATATTATTATGATATACCAATGGTAGTATTTTAATTTAAATTAGCTAGGTTTTGGTTATTTATACACATTTATTCAATTCTTTTATTATATAATTTACCGAATTTAACTAATTTCTGAGAATAATAATAATAATTAAATATAACCTAATTATTATTGGTTTGACTCGGGTCATTAGGTCAAAATTAGCCGTTGGCAATATAGCCGTTGGAATCTCTGTACATACTATTTAACAAGCTAAGTTGGATTGGTTCTTCAACTTGTCCTGACGATGAACCACACTTGTTGGTTCGAAACGCGTCGACAAAAGAATATCTATGTGATTACGCCGAAAACTCTCTAAACAATGTTATGGATCACAGAAGTCTAAATTCCTTAATTACTTCTACCACTGCAGTCCCTGCTAAAGAGGAGGGCCCTTTCTCCCTAGCAAGAGCGCAGGAATAAAAACAAGATTAGTTAAAGAATCAGATAAGTAGCAATAAAAACATCACCTTAGTGACTTCAATATTAAAAATAAAAGTTACAAGATCAGAGTAACAGTGCTTTTCTATATTTCGTCCCTATACATGAGAAATCAAGTTCCTTTTATAATTATTACATACCTGAAATCAGGAATATATTAGTCATGAGAATCTCACGATTCTCATGTTGATCGTAATATAGAAGTAGTTATAACTTATTTCTAAATACAAATGCCTCTCAGATACATTGGTTAAATTCACAACCGCTTGGATCTGTTTCTTCTAAATAAACAATTCAGAAACCCTGACAACTGTTGTGTGGAATAGTACCCACAACTTTGCCAACTACAGGGCAACAACATCCTGCGGTGAAATGATGGTTAGGGATGTAACAAAAATCATTGGGTAACAACATCCTCGGTGTAACAATGGTTATCTGTATCAGCACGTGGTGTAACAACAACCTGTAACAACATACAATGTGTAACAACAACTTGTAACATCATATAGGGTGTAACAACAATCTGCTCTACCCTGCTTTGAAACCAATCAACGTGGCCTGTTCACTCCATAAACTCGTCCCTGTAAGCAACACCTTAAAAAGAGAAGAGGTTCCAAAATACTTCTCCAATGCTCACCCCAGTTACCCACAAAAAGGAATATTGTATCGTAATATTCAGCGACAGTGGAATAGGCTGTATAAATGAGAAAAAGGATGATTAACATGTGAAGTTTCATGGGCCCGGAGGAAAAGATGATCAAACTAGGGAGAGAAATTGTAGAAAACAGGTATAAAAGTCACACCCAACAACTCCCCCCAACTGAAGAAACTTCACATCCCCATGCAAAACCTCAGCTTCTCCTGTTATACCCCTGATGCAAGTATCTAAAATTATAGGCACCAGCAGTGTCTTCGAGTGGAGCCTTGTACCCTTGAATAGCCATCAACTATCATGGCCAGGATTCTTCTTCATAGTCGCACAGGCAGTAGTCCGACTCGTATTCTTCTACTGGTAACCAAATCAAAGGAAATTTGAATTCGAGTCCAATCCAAAATGCCCCTAATGTCTGCACTACCCGAGCATATTTGGGCACTCATGTAACATCAGCCACAAAATTTCTATATTCCAAAGGATCTCCTTCTTGCAATTCAACACTACAGGCCTCGGTGTGCTTAAGGCACCCTGCTAGCACTCGACTTTTCATCCGTGCATGCAAATTGAGGAAAATCCTCACAATCTTCTTTCTAGAAGTGTCTGAATGTTCCCTGACCTCCGAGGTGCTCAGGAATAGCTTAAACTCACGCCTTAGTTAATAAACCATTATTGGTTATGCTCTAACCCATAATATTGCCCTTTCTTCATTAGTTTCAACTGATTTCATGGTCAAATTCCATTCGATTTGGTTTCTCATAAACGAAAGGAAAGCCCGCAACTGAAAATATCCCATATAGGAGAAGACACTTGCTACCATATTTATGCTAACATACTCACACATTATATTATGCAAAAATAGCTCACAAAGTAAGCTCTGTTCATCAAAATCACAAGTATGAAAAATTTCAAGAAAAGTACAGGTAGAAGAATCCAAATAAGGTCTTATCTCAAAGACTACTTTTAACTGAAATAAATAATAACGTTCCTAGAGGAACACTGGATACGATGGGGAAGTCCCTCTGCATCCTAGCAAGTTCAAGGCAAGCTCACAAAGCTTCGTCTTGTCATTTGTTAGATCCAGAACCTGCCACTGTAACAACTACAGTTGTTCGTCCTTTTCTTCATGGCTTCCTTATGTCTCCACGCTTCCCATTCTCTCTCCCACTCTTCTTTTAACCATTTCTCCCTGAGTGAATCCATCATCCAAGTACCTTGAGCAAGATCATTCCATCTTGTAGAGAGAGTGCATAGTGCTTCCATTTTTGTAACTCTAGTAACAACAATATTCTTTCAGAACACCATGCTTTGTCAGGACCTGGTATTCTCCCACATGCAATAACAATCGAGGGTGTAACAGCCTCCCGAGGGTGAAACTACTCCATTTTGGCTGTTGGTTCTTATATAACATCAACATCATCAATGGATTTTTGTTTAACAATTTCTTTCTCTCCCTGATCAGCTTCCATTTCCACTGTTGGTTCTTGTGTAACAACAATGTCATCCACAAGTTTTTGTGTATCATTTTTCCCTTGGTAATATTTTATCTCCACTGCTGGTTCTTGTGTAATAGTAGTGTCAACCACAGGTTCATGGATATCAACTTCTCCTTCTTCCCTTTGGTTAACTTCTGTCTCCACTGCTAGTTCTTATGTAACATCAGTGTCAACCAAGGGTTCCTGTGTATCAGCTGCCAAATTAATTTATGTGGACTACTCCGTCTCAGCTACTGGTTCTTGTATAACAACACATCTTCAATGTGTTTTTGTGTGTTAGCTTCCCAGGATTCGATTTGTGTTTCCCTCGAGATGGTGTCCACTGCACAGACTCTATACCCCGCTGCCACTAGCTTCTTAGCATATGCCGTTCACACAGCACCCAAGATATTTCCCTTCCCGACCCTGTCTACAACCTCAACTAGAGTGTCTAACCCTGGAGCCCTTGCCTCTACCTTCTCCTCTGCTAGCTGCTCCCTTAGTTTTTCATTCTCTTTTTCCAAATTTTCAATTTTTAACAGCTAGGATTGAGTTTCGTTCTTACCAGGTGAGGAAGGTTCCTCTAGCTGAGCCTACTCTTCATCCTTGTGTTGTGTTGCCTCCTTGTTCTTCTTAGACATGGATGGGGACTCTAGGTGCCCACTAACCCTTATTCTCTATTTTGGCTTCCTATCACCAATTGGCTTGTCAACTAGCCTCTTTCCAACCCTTACTTTCAAGGTATGGGGCTGCTCCTTCGTTGTCACCAGAGCTTCCTCAAATGTCCAAGTTGTTTCTTGTGGGTAGTTCTGGCCTTCTTTCTCATGAATTCCTCCCAACTCCTGCCCTAACAACTTAGGGAATCCAACACAATAAGATTAATGAGGCCATGGTTTGTGATGCATGTACTGGATGCGCAACTATTTTTATGGCCGTGGCCATATGCTTGATGTTTTCCAGCAAAAAGTAGGGAAGACTTATCAATCGTTGATGCCGAAGGTGGTTTAGCAATGGAAAGTAGTAATTGAATAAAAAAAATTCCCTTCCCTCATTTGTGATATACTTGATGAGGTAAAGGGCGACATTGTTCCCATGGTTGGGGAAATGACAACCTGTCGATCCCCCTTCCCTTCTTCACCAATTTTTCCTTCTCTTAGAGAAAATCCTCCTTTAAGGAGGGGTCATTCACTTTCTTGTTAAACCACCTTTTTCCTTCTATTGGTAATGTCGTCACTTGGGAAATTACCCTTTCTATAACCTCCAGCTTTAATCCCATGACCTCCATCTGATTCTTCTCTAAATTATTCACGAACTCCATGGAAATTCCCCTGTATGATCCTTCCAGCCTTTGGAAAAACTCAAACCAACCTGCGTCTTTAAAAATTTGACATGATTCGGGGCAGTTCTCCAAAGCCTCTGTTGAACCTAGTTCATGTCGAATTGCTGCTCCACCCATCGCTACACAAATTCAATGTTGTTCTCCTTTCTTTTTCCCTCCTTTAGAAGTTCTAGAGAAGTCGACACACTACTCAGTTGTTTCAGACTTGCAACTTTTCTTCTCCACTTCTTTGCGCACTCTGAATGGGGATGCAATGCTCTAGTAGGGGGTAAATGGTAAGGTGATGCATGGGAGAATTTCAAATTAAGATTTGCGATCATGATTCATACTGCACAGTAATGTTTCCTTATTAATGCTAGGTTATGGGAGGTCTATTCGAAGGTACAATTTCCTTTTTTTGGCATGATCGATCATTAAGTGACAATCATTACCAGATCATCATGCTTTGGTTGTGGATTTTAAATACTCACAGGTCATGCAAAGATCATGTCACCATATATTTCACCCGCCCCGACATAAATGTCACAGCCAACCTCGACCGTCAAAAGGGATATCGCGTTAGATTTCCATAATTACTGAATAAAAGTAGATAATATATTACCTTTGTATAATGTACTTGGTGTGACGTGGGGAGAAGACATTGGTGGCAAGGCGCGCGAACTTAATTCTAGCCGTCAAGGAAACTACTTTCCGAACCACAATGATGCATGATGTATGTTACAATAAATAATTTACTCAAATTATTTCTAGAATTCATCGGTTTTTACAGATGTAACAACCAAGACGACTATTATATAATATTAATTTTTACAAAAGAGTATGCTTTGAAATAACAATTGTTGTTACAGAGTGTGTAACAACCGCCACGGAGTGGTTTTCAACTGCTACAAAATTTGTCAGTCTGCGCTCGGAAAAGGTTTTCACAACCAATTTTTTTTATTATGTGATTTTTTTTCTTTTTTTATTTAAGATGGTGTAATAGCCGCCAACAAAAGTTGGTTTTCAGCTGTTACACTTATTGAAAAACTAGAATTTTGGTAGCACAGGGGGGTTTTCCCCTATTCCTGTAATCTGGAGATCCGAATTTATGACGATGTTGACAAATGAAACCCTTGAATTAGGTTTATGATATAACCAAAAATGGTTCCCATTTGCAAGCAATGATGTCATCACACTGTCAACGGTAACCAAATTTACAATCCCATTGTCAAATATTGCATCTACCTCATAGGGACCTAGCCATTTGGTGCAAAGCTTACCTTTGAAGTCCTTGAATCTTGAGTCATATAAGAGAGCTCAATATCCATTCTGGAACTTCTTCTTGATGAACCTGTCATGCCACTTAGTTATCTGTTGTTGGATAATCTTTGTTTGCTAGATAGAAGCTAGCTGTTTCTCCTCCAATTCATTAAGCTGGTTCAACCTCTTCTTTTGTGTTGTAGCCAAATCCAAATTTACCTGCAATGTTGTTCTCAATGTCTTGATTTCGAACTCAATAGGGAATAAGGGATTTTACCATACACAATTTCATATGGTGAAAATCCTATGGTATTCCTCCTTGTAGTCCTATATGCCCACAACACTTCTGGAAGTTTATTGGCCCAATTCCTTTTGTGATTTACCATGGTCTTGGTAAGAATCCCCTCAATGACTTTGTTGGTGCTTTCCACTTGGCCATTCGCTTGTGGATGATAAGCTGTTGTGATTCTATGATGGATTTCGTATTGTTCAACCAACTTCTTGATCATATGGGATATAAACTGGGGCCCTCCATTTGTGAATATCTCCCTAGGTACACCAAACAGACAAAGATGTCTTCAAATAGGAAGTTTGAAATAGCCTGCTTTGTGGCTCTTGTTAATGCTTTTGCCTCAACCCATTTTTTCACATAGTCAGTGAAAACCAAGATGTAAGATTTCTGTCTGGATGAAGGATTAATTGGTCCCACAATATCCAAGGTTCATTTCTCAAAAGGTTCTAAGACAATTTGAGGTTGTAATGACATCTCATCTAATTCCACTGGTTATCCCATTCTTTGGAAACTACCACATCCTTTCACGAACTTCTTGGCATCCTGAAATATTGTTGGCCAATAATACCCTATCAAAAGGACTTTGTATCCTGTCTACTTATTTGCGAAGTTCCCTCTACAAGGTTCCTCATGACAAGCCTTAATGATATCAAATATCTCATCTTCCCTAACATAATGTCTGGTCTGGAAATCTGGTCCAGTGTGATAGAGATTCCCATCTATCCAGGTATAGGTAGCAATCTATTGTATGATCTTTCTCTTCTCCTTAGAGAACAAGTATTGTGGAAACTTCCCTACAGCAAGTTAATTGGCTATATCTACATACCAAGGTGAGTAAGTAGAAATAGCAAAGAGATATTAATCAGGGAAAGAATCCTTAGTGGGAATGCAATTTTCATCAATAGCTAACATATAAAGGAAATCATCTACTACATTATCTTTTCCAAGTTTATCGACAATTGTGATATCAAATTTCAGTAACAACAATAACCAACATGTAATTCTACCATTGGTAATTGACTTATTCATTAAAAAATGAATGACAGAGTGGTCAATGTATACAAATACTTGATACCTGGTGATATAACGTCGAAATTTATTGATGGTGTGCACTACTGCTAAGAATTCATTCTCAGTCACTGTGTAATTGAGCTCAGTTGGAGTCAAATGTTTGCTTATCTAGTGAATATCATAAGGTTTCATGTCCTCCAGTTGGCCCAAAACAACACCTACATCAATATCAGATGCATTTGTAGCTATGTGAAACAACAGTTCCCAATTAGGTCCTCACAAAATTAGAGATGTTGATACACAACATTTTAGCTTCAAGAAGGCTTTCTCACACTTTCCTGTCCACAAAAAGTCGACATGTTTCATTGGAAAAGAAAATAATGGCGATGCAATTTGAATTTGTTTTCTATAAATCTTATGTAATACCCTGAATGTCCCAAGAAACTAAGTAACTCTTTTTGCGCCTTGGGGGTTGGAATTTTTATAATTACCTCTATTTTAGCAAGGTCTACCTTGATCCGTTCAACAGAAATGTAGTGTCATAACACGATTCCTTCAATCATGATCATGTGACATTTTTCAGTGCTCAAAGCAACATTATTCTGTACACAACATTGCAACACTTTTTCTAAATTAGCTAATGTTTTTTCAAAAGCATCACCATAAGGTGTAAAATGATCCATGGAGATTTCAAGGCAGTCATTCAACAAATCAGAAAAAACTCCTAGTATTGCCCTCTGAAAGGTTGTTGGCGCATTGTAGAGTCTAAAAGGGAGTACTCTATATGCGAAAGTTCCCTAAGGGAAAGTAAATTTCATTTTATCTTGATCCTCCAGGGCAATATGTATCTGGTTGTAACCATTAAACCCATCTAGAAATGAAAAAATATTTTTCCAGAAAGGGTGTCAAGGAATTGAGCTATAAAAGGTAAAGGAAAATGGTCATTTTGAGTGACCTTATTGAGTTCTCTGTAATCCACACAGACTCTCCACTTGCCATTCTTCTTAGGACGATGAAAAATTGAGACACCCACTGACTGTCAAATATCAGATAAATAAAGTTAGCACTAAGGAGTTTTTGTAATTCTTCCTTCACTACCTCCCAAGGCTCATGCAGCGCTGTGGTTGTCTAACTAGTTTTCAGCCATCTTTCAAATAAATGTGGTGAGTGCACAGGTTGGGATGAATCCATTTCATATCCGCATAGTCCCATGCAAATGCCTTTTTGTATTTTTGTAACAGCTGTAACAACAGTTGGTTTTTCTCAAGAGTCAAGTTGGGGTTAATGTTTATAAACTTTCCTGGTTCTATTTCAATTGGACTGCTATCAGTATTCAGAGTGGTTCCCATTTATTCAAAATCTATATCTTTTACCTCCTCTTCCTCCTTTGAATTTTCAATGGAAGTGACAGAAAGCGAGTTACTAACAAAGCCATTAATGATATCATCTTCTATCTTATCCTTGAAATATTGGGCTTTCCCCAGAGTAAGGAGCGATAGGGAAAGATCTGATTTGGGCTCAAACTCATCCCACCAGGGGTTGCATAAATCCACATTTGGTTTTGGGGCGTAGAGATTAAGATTATTTGTAGCCTAGCCATTTGACATCACCATAGATCCATATATGCATCCTGTAAATGCATACATCAAAGGATGTCCCCCCAAGTTGGATTTGCACTGTAAGATAAGAAAGTCAGCTGGATACCTCCAGGAGCCTATTGTGATTACTATGTCCTCTAACACCCCCTTGGGTTTGACATGGGACCTGTCTGCTAATTCAAGTACAATAGGAGTATGTATAAGCCCATGTAGCCCCAGGGTGGTAAATAGATCCTTTGTTATCACATAATAACATCCTCAAGATTGATCAATGTGTTAGTTATGGGTTGTTCATTAATGTAGACAGTAACCATAGGGCTTCCTAGATCATTATACTTGGTTCGAAGAGGTTGAGCAGACATTAATTCAGACAATTTCCCCATCACATGTATAGTAGCAGGGTCTTTAGGCTTCCTCCTAGGTTTCTTAATGCACAAATATCTTACTGTTTTGGCATAAATAGGTACTTCTTTAACAACGTGCAACAATGGAATTCGTACATGCAAATTTTGCAACACCCTAAGAAAATCAAATTTAGGCTGTGAGGCCATTCCATGCTCAGTTAATCTCTGAGGCTACGGAGGATTCAGAGTTATAACAGTCGAGTCGGTTGTTACAGGTGTATCAGCCTTACCCAAGTTGGATGTTACAAGAGTAATAGTCCTTCGTAGGTTGGCTATTATAGACGTAACAATTTGCTCTATATCAGCTGTTATAGGTGTAACAGACGTCTCAGGATCTACGATATCTCCTCTAGAAGGTTTACATTCCTCCTCGGTAATGATAGGGGAGTGATTTGGTTTACCTTACTTGATCGCAATTAAATTGCATTAAGTCCCACGGGGGTAATCAGGTAAGTCTAGAAGGTAGTCGGAGCCTCTATGCCCTAGGTTGCTTTATTGTTCGGGTTAGGGTTAGGTTGCACAAGTAGTTGGGGTCGCACAGGCAGTGTAGGAGTAGGAGTTTAGAAGCAAGGCAATTGTAGATGTTGTTGCATTGGTAATCTAGGTAAAGTTCTATTTTGGGCATTCCCCCTCCAGTTCTAATTCCTAGGGTATGGTTGAGATGGAGGATATTGGATAGAGGGAGAGGGGGACCACTGGTTCCAGGGTGAAGGAAAATGTGATAAAGAAGGAGCATAATTTTCCATGGATATCGCTGAGTATTATATGCATTGTTCCACGAATTGAAAGAAGAAAAATCATGGGACATACCTGGAGGTCATGGCTACCATGGTCTCCTAGGTGCGATGAAATAAGAGGACTGCATGTCTTCACTCGATTCTCTAAGTACTGCTTTCAGCCTAGGAAGCTCTGGACATTGACCCGTCAAATGTTCCAACTCACAAATATTGCACAAGATGATGTTGTTCATTTCACACTCCCTCAAGGGATGTCTCTTCCAACAATTTGGGCAAAACACAGCCAGAGGTGTATCACCTTCTGCGTGTGTTTTCTTGGTCCCTGTTGTCAATATTCGGGTAGATAGAGTACTGAGGATATCGGTCTTGAAATTTTCAAATAAATTCCCGATATCTGCTCTGGTTACTCCTCCGCCTGCAGATTTTTGTATTTAGGCAAGGGCATCTCAGATTGAGCTTCTTTCCGTAGATGATCCTCTAGAACATCTTAAATAGATCTTTACAATTTCAGCGAATGGTTCCTGAGATATGTCCCCTTTTCCTAGTAGGTTCAAGGTATCAAGGAAGTCATCCCTCATTCCTCTTATAAATATGGTCTTCAAGATCTCATGATCTAAATCACTGTGTTTAGACATATGCAAATTACAATGGAACCGCTCTACATAGTCCTCCAAGCTCTCATCCTCCTTTTGTGTCATTCTGAATACTTCCTCCCTTGTGTCCCTGGTTCTGCTTGATACTTTGATAAGAATGTCTCCTTCATATCGCTCCACCTTTTACTAGAAGCAAAGCCTAACCCCATGAACCATCTCAAGGCTGCTCTTTTTAGAGTAGCAGGAAATAATTTCAATTTCTGAGCATCTGAAACATAGCCATTGTTAAACACACACATGGAAGAAATAGTATGAAAGATAAAACATGAGGGTACATTTATTATTAACAAATGATATACATTTACAGTAGAATGTATGACCGGTGGGTTCCACATCCCAAGGTCTCTTGGACATCCTTATTCTATTTTGATTTCACACTAACCCTTAGAGGATTAGGTATCCAACATTCCCCCCCTTAATCCGAAGGGTTATGTATGAGTCCAAGAAGAGAGCTGTAATACAAAACATGCAAAAAAATGCATGGAAGCACTAGGCTAAATGTGCTCTCTGAAATGTCGGTATAAGTGCGATGGTTTAAGGATCACCACCAACTCTGGAACACTTAGTGTAGTTCCCGAAACTCTTCCAAGTCTAGCATGAAGCTCGAGTCTTCTGCTAGAGCAAGTGCTCCTAATGTTTTTAAGAGGGAAACCTTCAACCATGAAAGGGAGGTCTCACCCCACATAAAGGGAGAATCTCAATCTGAAAAGGGAGGTCTCAACGTGTGATGGTTTAAGGATTACCACCAACTCCGGAATTCTTAATGCAATTATTGGAACTCTTCCAAAACTGGCAAGAAGATGAAGTCTTCCGCTAGAGGAAGTGTCCCCAATTCTATTCCTAGAACTCTTCCAAAACTGGTAAGAAGCTGAAGTCTTTTGCTAGAGGAAGTGTCCTAATTTCTATTCTTAGAACTCTTCAGAAATTGGCAAGAAGCTGAAGTTTTCTGCTAGAGGAAGTGTCTCTAATTACTAACTGAAGGCATGCTCAGGGGCATCTTTGTCTCTGGCTACACTTCTAAATATGATATGGCAGGTTGTGGCTCAAGCCCTCTTGATGTGTCTTTGAAGCTTGTCGATGACCATTATTTCCCCCCCTGCCAGATACAATGTTAGATGATGGAGAAAAATCAACTGCAAGACTGTTCAATACTCTAGAACAAGTTTTGACATGTGACTGGAATATCTTCTTGCTTGCTGATGCCCATTGCCAAGAAGCGAGCCATCCAAGATGAATCTTTTTTCTTGCAGGAGGTTTGTTTTTGAAGCATTTGTTTGAATAATGATTAGTTTTATGACAGTGCTTACATGGATGAAGATCAAAACAGTGATGATGGCCAGCTCGGTCACAGTGTTGGCATTTCACAATCTGTTGTTGTGGAAGAGGAGAAGAATCTGGAACAGCGAAGGTGAATTGTCATGAATGAATCCAACACTTTGAAATTGGACTGGTTTGGAGTAGTCTAGAATATGAAAGGACACGTCCTTGTCATATCCAAGACCAGTTTTGTGCTTGTTGTGGACAAGCTCTTCCCAAGGTCTCATGATTGGCTTGGGAAGTGTTGGCTGAATTTCTATGTCTGTATGCAATTCTGCTACTCATTGGGCACTAGATCTGAATCAACTTCAACAATATTGACTTGTTGCTGATGGGTGGTTGTCGCAATGTTCTAAACAGGTTCAGAATGATGACTCCTCTATTTTAATTTTTCTTGCTGAAGCTGAGGTTCAAGCTCCAAAAATTCTACCTTTTCTTGTGTATACTGTAGATAGGTTTTAATATCACAGAGAGTGTTCTTGCTGATTTTCACTGTATCATGATCAACAAAATGCATCAGGTTTTCAAGAATTCTAATACTTCAATAATTTGAGTCATATTCTCCATTTTCAAAATTACACCTTTTAAAAACTGATCACAACTATGACCCAATGTGGAAAAGTAACACCCACTCACAATACAAAGACACAACAATATCCTCTATAAATGTGCACCAATTGACCAGTATGCAACCAACAAGCACCAATTACTGTAAAGCAATTCAAGTTGATCCAGTTGTAGCATCTTTGAATTCTACCTGTTGCTTCTTGTTGCAAACTCGGACATCACTTCTCATTTGGCATGGTAATTTTGTATGCTTGTGCATTTGAAAAAGGAATATTGAAGCCTACAGAAGTCTCCAAATTTACTCAAGATGACCTGTTGACAGAGGATATCATGGTATTGGATACTCAGAGCGTGGTTTTCATTTGGATTGGTCAGCATGCAAATTCTAAACTGAAGCAACAATTTTTTTTTTTTTAATTTTTTTTTAATTTTTATTTTTATTTTTTTTTATTTTTATTTTTTTATATTGGATAGAAATACATAGAGTGTGTAGCGGCGTTTGAAGGGTTGTCTCTAGATACTCTACTTTACATAGTTACTGAGGGAAATGAACCAACTTTCTTCACAAGATATTTTGCATGGGATTCTTTCAAGGTCGTGGTCCAGGGGAATTTATTTGAAAAGAAACTTGTGATTCTCCAAGGAAAGCCTATTCTAGCTGTTGAGAAATTAAAAGCCAAGTACACAACATCAATGTTGCATCCAATGAAAATACAAAACAAACACCTGACAGTTTGAATGGTCTTCGAAAAGGTGGCTTAACTCGAAAATCTTTTGCACTGGCTACCTAGACTTCTGCTTTTACATCAAATAATGGAGAAAAAGTTTCAAGTAAAGATGTGAAAGTGTCATCCAAACCTACTTTGAATCAGTTCTCTTGGAGATCATTTGTTGGTTCAGCATTATCTATTGCCCTCGGTGTAGAAACCAAAAGCCATCCTACTAAAGACTTAACCATTCAATCTATTCCAGTTACTGATGCTGCAATAGTTTCAGATGAAACAAAGATTGAAACAAGCAATACAACAGATGATGAAAGTGAGTTGCCTAAGAAAGATGAATCGGCCTCAGAGAATGATACGAAATTAGAACTTTCTATGCCTAATAATAGAAGAGAGAAAACATCTAAAGACGTCAATATCGAGCTAGAGGAAAATGGATCTTCACAAGTCTAACCTTGGAAGAATCACTAAGGCCCTCGAGGAAGCCGTTAAAGAACGAGAAGAGGTGATAGGCTTGATTGAAAAGCTGACCTCTTCAAATGGTTCACTGAGCTTAAATTCATGGGTAGAATCCATGCATTTCTCGGCAGAATGTAGCACCAAATTGAGAAAGTCATTTGTTCTGTATTAAAATGCGTCCTATGCTGTATTCTTTGGTCTTTCAACAAACGTTTTCCTGGGACTTGAAATGTTGGCCTTGACAAAAAAGTTCAATAGCAGTTCTTCTTCTTATAATGGCTTTGGGAATGCAAGCGTAGTTTCCAGAAGCCTAGAAAATACTATAGCTGCACTATAGTCAAGTCTCACAAGCTGGTGGAATGCTTTCCTTACACAGCAACACACAAAGTGATTGCCATTGTTTTCCCTTCGCAGCGGTCATGGTATTCATTTGAGGCGATTTGGTCATCTTCACTCGATTTCCAACGAAATGGAGAAGGCTTTAAGTTAACGAAAGTTCTGGATTATCGGGCTTCCTTGAAATCTACAGATGAAGAAGGCTAATATGTGATGCAAAAGAGGGACCCTGTGA
Organism: Pinus taeda; assembly: GCA_000404065.3. Taxonomy (NCBI): domain Eukaryota; kingdom Viridiplantae; phylum Streptophyta; class Pinopsida; order Pinales; family Pinaceae; genus Pinus; species Pinus taeda. The sequence goes on from APFE031141135.1 coordinate 58,464, forward strand.
GAATCTTCCTTGTTCCAAATGGTTCCACTGCAATTTCCCCATCACCCATGTGCTTCTGATGTGTTCGGTCTGTTTCTGCTGCCTGTGCAAGAGAAAGGCTCTGTAAGCTTTGTCGTTGAACATGAATTTGCTACTTGATCGAAGCCATCATTATATTATATAAACTATAGGCATATATCAAGCCAACTTGAATATATTTTCCATCTATCTTCAGGTCTATAGAGACATGAAAGTATTCTGCCTCTCCTCCACGATTCATCATTTCAGTCTTCAAGAGGGAGATACTATTGAAAATGGAGTTCAACGCATATGGAGTTCAATACATTGATTCCACCTTATAATATGACACAGTGCTCCACCACGCACAATGCACATTAGGGCCTGAGACAATGAATAACAAGATGCAGATCAAATCCACCTCAAACAATGCACAACACACCATGATATTTCAACGCACAACGCATCATTCAAATGATGGTTGGATGCACCACATATCAGACTGATAAAGGAACTTTACAAATTGTATTGCAGAACGAGCAACTGAACATGCCAAAGTAGTTCAGTCACAGCAAAAGAGGTAACGTTCAGTATTGCACAACCCTTAATCATGCGAGTTGCTTATGCCTTACACCACACACTAGCCTGGCGTGGCTGACAAAACTAAATGTTATAGCCAGGAATATAACAGTGACACCAGTACGCAGAAAGGTTATAACAGTTCCTTCAAGGGGCAGTGATGACAAAGATGCAGCAAGAATAGTAATGGCAGTTCTAACACATAGAAAGGTAGAATTGATGGTAGAAATGACCTGCATAGAAAGGCCATAAAACAAATGGATCAAAGTAATTATGCAGGGCAGGAATACGCCTGCTCTGATACCATGTTAAACACACACATGGCAGAAAGAGTATGAAAGATAAAACATGGGAGTACATTTATTATTAACAAATGATATACATTTATAGTACTTTGTGTGACCATTGGGTTCCACATCCCAAGGTCTCTTGGACTTCTTTAGTATATTCAGCTTTCACACTAACCCTTAGAGGATTAGGTGTCCAACAGTCATAACACTTGCATAAGACATCAAATTCGAATAAGAAGGTGTCTGGGTCTTCCACAGTCATTCATTGAAAGGATGGTGAGAATGATAAGAGAATATTTTTCATGGGAGCCTCGCCTCTGATATCCCCAATTGGGAACTCAAAGGTGGTGACATAGCATCTGTTTTTGCATTTTTGTCATTGTTGTCCCCCATTTCTAACCCTTCTAATACTTGTTGTAACAAACATTCTTCAAATTGTTCTTGTGATTGTCTTGCAGGTGGATTTGATGGCTCAGGCGACTTCAGGGCTAGTTTTTTCACTACATTACCTAAATTCAGATATTGATAGACCAATAGGTGCTCTCCTATCTCATGTTTTTGATATCCCCCTTTAGTTTCCCCTTGTCCCTCGGTCCTAAAGTTCTGGCTACTAGATTCCTCCTGTTGTTCCTGAATTGGATGCTTAATCTTGGGAGTATGTTTGCTAGCTTTAGAATGGTATGGCCTCGAGATAGAGAAATCATAGGTTTCTATCCTTGTTATGGAAGTAACATCTTTTTGTGGCCCTTTTTTCCTCTCAATAATTAGAGAACTTGATTGTTCTTTTTCTACCTTGGAGATCAGTGTAGAAATTTCCACTGTAGATCAACAAATTATGCAATATACTAAAACACAATATAAGATCTACTTCTACAACACTTTGTGGAAGCTTAATTGAATTGAGCAAGATCAAGAGAACACATATAACTGAGAATGAGAAATTAATCACACATAATACAGAAGAAATAACCGGGGGAAAGCCTCAGCCTAAAACCCCAATCTCTGTATTATCATACAAGTGGAAAATAGCCACAGAATTACACAAAGCGTTAGCTTGGAAGCCAACCAGCTCTCAGTATAATCCCTCTGCTACTCATAGACAGTCAAAGGCCTCTCACAAACCTTATCCTCTACCCTCCAAGCCTCCTATTTCCTTGCGTAGTTTTTCTTGGGGTCCAGTGCTTCCACACATGTGAATTCCCACCTCACACTGCTCACTTGGCCCAGTAGTAACTGCGCAATCTTGAAGGAGATAATTCCTTCTGCATGGATGAGTTTCCTATATAGGAAAAATCCTTCAACTAATAGTACATTGTCCCTTCCTCTGATCTCAACTGGGTCTCTGACTGAATGACATGCATGAGTTATTTATGAGAGAATATTTAGTTATCTGAAGTGCAACAGTTACATGCATGCATGCATTAACTAATTGAAGTCACAATTATTTAAAAAAACTATTTGAACTAATCTAACTAGACTTGACTCAATTAAATGAGCCAAATAATTACAACACAATATTACAACTCATCCTTATCTCTTTAACTGATGGATAAATTCCTCAATCAATGGAGAAACTGTTGCATGTCTTCACATAGACTTCATGTTTTATTTCCTACAACTAATTAACTAGAAATGAATTAATTAATTATTTTACAAACAACTGCTAAGATAAAATTTGAATTTCACTTCTTAATTTTAGTTCAGGGACTAACTAAAATTGGAATTCATCCTGAACTGTTATTTTTAGCAATGTCATTTATAGCACTTCCATTTTTCATTCATTGCTGCTAGGTCCAACACTGGTACCCGAACTTCTATTTATAACAGTGTTAATTTTAGCACTTCTATTTTTATCATTTCTTGTTGCCATTTTCAACACTCCCTCTCAACAAGAAAGACATTCAACTCAAACCCAATCCTGAACCTTTGGAATGTTTTGCATGCAACACTTCTCCCAAGTGTGGTTGCTCCAACAACTCTAGAAATAAAAAAAACTCCCAACAGACCTCTCTATTGGAATAGAAACATCCTCTGATGCTGAAGCTCCCTCTACCACTGACAAGTGCTTCCTCTCTGACCTCTAAACTACTTCAACACTCCATGCATCTTGCACCGTTGCACACCTCTCTGTGCCATCTCATGCAACACTCCTGTGCCTCTCGCATTATTGTAGCCTGCTAGCTCTGCACTGTCTTGGGATTCCTGCATTGTAGCTCTCTCTACAGATCCATTCACATCTGCCTCTACCCACTCAACCAGTCCTGCTACTCCTCATCGGAGCTCTCGTGGCAAGATCTAATCAAAGAGGTTGGGTACCTCAATGATCCTGCCCCTATTTTAGCCTTCTTGGGACTGTCACTCCACATCGCCCCACCTCCGACCTAGAGGTATGGATGCATGTGATCCCTCTGCCCACTTGGCTCCAAATTTACCCCTACTAGAGGTATTTGCATGAGTATATGTCTCTACTTGATCTCCTCTCGATTTCTCTAGTTGTGGCTACTCCACAACCTCCTGAAGCTGCTTCACCAATTGTGGCTCCTCCATAATGGTCTGAGACTTCTTCTGGCGCTGCATGTTGAGAGGTAATGTACTCTCCCTCTCAACCACCAAGTCTCCATTAGTTGCCTTGCTCCTCAAGGCTTTGCATGCATCTTGAACCTTAAGAGCATACATGTTCTTGACTCGTGAACCGATCTACTTCACCTATCTCGTGGTGATGTGTCTAAGGAAAACCTTTCCCTTACTGAAGATTACATCATAGCCTTTGTCTTCTAGCATCGTGATCGACACCAAATTTTTCCTCAGTCCTGGTACATACTTGATATCGGTCAAGGTAATGCAAGCTCCATGCTCCCTCTGAAAAACAATTGTGCCTACACTTGAGACACTATACTTTTCATCATTACCCATCCCGCTCTGCATATGGAGATCCTTCTCCTCCAAGGTATTGAACAAACTTTTGTCACCATTCATGTGGAAAGAAGCTCCATTGTCAAGAAACCAACCACTTCCCACCATGGATGAAACCATGCATGTGAAAAGTGTGAAATCCAACTTGAACTGTGAGACCAGTGGCTCACCTTCAGATCCTTCCTTGGATCCTGTTATCACCCCAAAAAACTCTCCTAGGTTGTAGCTCAGATATGTTCAGGAACATTACAAACTCAACTTACTGTTGCAAATGGATGAATGGAAGGAAAGAATCTTGTTCAAGCCAGATAACCACTTCTACTTTGCTTGACTCTAGACATGCGTGAACACCCCCAGACTACAAGGCTTTAGACCACCAACTAGTTACAGTTTAAGGATTGGGTGAATATGGAGAATACTGACCACACCAGCAGATGCACAAGACCTTATGATGGTTGGCTGCAACCAATAAAGAAGTCTGCAAATCTCATTCCCTACTACCCAGACAGGATGATAGCTCTCTGGCACTAAGTGAACAGAAACCTGAATGGCTTATTCACTGATACCTACAAGATTTTAACACAGAGATAGGATGATAGCTTCTCTAATGCTAAACAACAAGAGTTCAGGAATAAAGCATATCAAGCACATCTTGGAAAAGAGGAAGCATGGAAAGTGAGCAATTAACAACAAAATAAGCTTGTATTAGCTGAAAATGAAGACGAGACACTGCAAGTATCAAAGTAGTTACAGTCTCCAGAAGTTGAACCTTACATCAAAACAACAACTATCAACCCTGATTACATCTTGTTTCTGGGTATATATGGAGTTTCATTACAAAGGCGCTTGTCCATTCTAAGTATGGGGGAGTCATAACTGACCACCAACCGCTTTAACTACCTCATGGAGCTTCTGAGTGCATTTTCTTGCTGTAATGGATGGACGTGATCTTTTCCTGTGCTCTGCCGTCCTCTCGGGCGGGTGGAGTGTCATGCAGAATGAAATTCCATAATTATTTAATGCCTTCACTTGCTTGGGCTCTGTCCTTTTCTTTCTCAGCCATACTGTCTATTGAAGGTGGTTGTTGAGGAGCAAATGCACTGGGTACTGGTAAACAAGTCAACTTCGTCCTTTGGGTGCTCGAAACAGTCAAGGTATGTGAACTGCAAAGCGAGTGGAACATTCGGATGGAGGAGTAATATTAGTCGTTACATTAGGCAGATCGACGGTGGGGATTGCTTGGTAGAGAGTACCGGGAGATATGGAAGTGGAGTGGACGCAGGCCGTTGGATCTCGGGCGGACAGATCCAACAGTCATCGGGCGTCGAAGATGCGCGGAGTTTATCGGGCGGGAAGAGCGGTTTTGGTGGTAGGCAGTATTAATCGCACCACCTCAGGGCATAAGGTGGTAAACTGCGGTGGCATGCGATACCATTTAAAGGATGACGTGTGGCAGTGGAGGGGAGGGAAAAACCACCCTCCATTGCACATTAACGTGGCATTATTCTGTGGGCACGGGGAGAGCAGATGCCGTCCGATTGCGGCGGATGCGATCGAATGGTGGGTATTTGATTGCGTAGGTCGTTTTATCTGACTTGACAGGAGTCGTTGGATTAGCGGGGAGAGTGAACATCTACAATTTAAAGGTGGGGAGGGGGTTACGGGAGTGCGGGATCATGTGGACATGGTTACATGATGTTTTAAGCTTCGCGCTCGGGGCCTGAGGGAGCATGGGTTTATGCAAGACTTTAGAGGAAAAAATGGAGGTAGCGGGGGTAGAAGAGAGTAGGTGGGATAAAGGAGAAGAGTGAAGATGACCGTTTTGAGTTTCCTTTTGAGCATTATCAATATGACCAGGCCTATATCAAATTTCAAAAGACCATGGTTATAGCAAAGCTAACACTGGCTCCTTTTGGGGATGAGATCCTCCCTGTGAGGTCTCAATAACTACAAACCAAAGCCTTTCCTATGAAAACCAAATTAGCAAAATTTCCTAGTGTTCCATTGGGCATAGAGTCTTACTGAGCCTACACTAAAAACTGATAAAATAACATATTTACAACCTTCAGGCTAGAAGACCTTAAGAAACATACATTTTCAAAAACCACCCATTAACTGGGCCATCAAAAACTGTCTCCCTTCCCATACTTTGCAGTATGAAGGTATTGTTCCCTTAGATCTTAGAAATGATAAAAGGCCCTGTCCAGAAAGTGTCAAACTTCCCATGGTTGCCTTTCTTCTCTTTCAATACATCCCACTTAAGAACTAAGTCCCCAACCTGAAAGTTATCTATTTTTGTACTTCTGTCAAAGGCGTCCTTGATCTTCTTCTGATGTGCCACAGACCTTTCAGCTAGCTGTTCTTTGATTTGATGTACCTCTGTTAAATCAGTGATTCTTTTTGCCATGTCTTCATCCTCATTCTGCTCTTCTTGCAGGAACTTTTCCACAGGGAGAGTTAACTAGATTGGGAATACCACCTTAGTGCCATATACCAGCTTGAATGGATAATTCCTTGTGGACTTCTTGATCGTCGCTCTGTCGGCCCACAGTGCATACTTGAGCTTAGAATCCCAATTCTTTTTGTGATCTTCCAACAACTTTCTAATTATCCTTATCAAACTCTTGTTGGAAGATTCTACTAGACCATTTCCTTGAGGGTAATATGAGGTGGAATGAACCAGCTTAATGCCCATTGAATCACACATGTCCACCAATTCTTTTGCCCTGAAGGCTGCTGCATTGGCTATAACCAATTTATGTGGACAGCCAAATCTAGTGAAGATATTCTCTATTAAAAACTTCATGACCACATGATGATCAACCTTTCTGGTAGGGATTGTTTCAATCCATTTAGTGAAGTAATGTATGGCTACTAAGATCCATCTGTGTTGGCCACTGGAATGTGGATTGGTTTCTCCAATGAAATCCAAACCCCATTGCTAAAAAGGGCCACTAGAATGTATGGGTTTTAAGGGCAGGGATTTCAATTGTTGCTTCCCTTCAAATCTTTGGCACCTGTCACAAGATTTAACAAATGAAAACACATCAGAAAATAAGGTAGGCCAATAGTACCCAGCTCTGAGGATCTTATGAGCTATAGTATTCCAATAGTGATGTTCTCCACATATGCTGGAATGAAACTGCTGCATAACTTCCACAGATTGTTCTTGTCCAGACACCTCAAAAGAATTCCAAAGGGGTCCCTCCAGTAGAGCAGGTTTTCATGAATGCAATATTTTGCTGCCCTGAGTTTAATAGTTCTGGCTTGGCTTGGACTAAGGCCTAGAGGAATGTTGTGGAGGTAAATCCCCTCTGCAGATAGAGGTGATCCCTACTAGCCCAGATCGGGTCTAGCAACAATCAAACAACGCTATCACACAGGTTTCTAATTGCAAATCAAAGACCAATGATGAGGGCCTACCTAGATTCCAATGCTAGTACTTGTGGAAGAGTTGACGCTCCCGTTCCTTTGCTTCGGTTGGTCACAATCCCCACGATCTCCGTGAATGGATACCTGCACATGCAAAGAACGACGCAAACACAAGCATAAAATCCAATAGATGCAACTATATATCAGTCAAAAAGGATATAACTCAATCATCATTACAGAATACAATAAGAATGGAACCATAATGATAGTCGTCTATTATTGATAAACAAAGAAGGATACAACCATAGTTCTGACATCAAATCCTCCTTTGGCTGGGTGATCAGTAGCTCATGTCTTGCAAAGCTTGTTGGGAATGGGGAACAAGCCTCTCTCTCCTTGGTTATTTGGAAAAGAATCTCCTTACTTTAGATTTAGCCTTATGGGAATGAAGAAGGCTTCTTGCAGCATGAACTTAGCAATTCTCAACTCTTGGAATTCTGGAACTTGGAACTGCTGTCAAAGGCAAAGGACAAGCTTTTAATAGATAGAGGAGAAGGAGTTAGGAACCATCCACAAAATTCATGGATTGGCTTTATCACTAAGAGCTTCCTGAGAGGTGGAAAACTACTTCCCTCCTATGGAGATTCGAAGCCAAACTAAACCAACTCAAGATAGATTCAGTTCATGAGTGGGTTAGGAAGAACCTTCGGATGTTGGTATGTTAAAAACACTACCCATTTTGGCTGGCACGAGTACGACTCTGAGACAGAGCGCCAGCTAGCCCACCCTCTTTAGAAGATTTCCCCCATTGGCGCGAGTGATGCACAGTGAAATCCTGCCAATGGAAAAAGGGCTATTTTTATGGGTATTTTGCGGAAGGTGTCTTCAGGGCATATGAAGTTCATACTCAGGGGAATACAATGCAAGTGTTTCCAAGTCATGTCACTTCTCACAGGTCCCGAAATGAGTCCTCCAAGGTACGGGAGAAGGGGTAACAGGGACGGTGACAAATTGCTGTGTAACAGATGCCCCCTAAAGCATGAGGCCCGAGAGAGAGAGGGGTGAAATGCTTTACAAGAACATTGCCAACCGAAAACACTGCCGCCGGAGAACCTGTGTAGAGAAGTACAACTGATATCTCAAGTACATGATGTATGTGGTATGGGCGTAGCCATCCATAGCAGAGTACATAAAAACTAGATCCAAGGTATGGGCATAGCCATCCAGTAAGGATCAATAAACAGACTCAGGCATGGTCGCATCCATCCAGTGAATGAGTCATGTAATGATCATAATAATCCACAAAATCGCAACCTAGATCTCAACAGACAAAATCCAGGGTCTTGCACTCCATCTCGACCCGAACAAAGTACAAGTTCAAGCATGCGAATATGGGAGTCAAAGTTGAACATGCAGGAACATCGTCTGATTACCAGTCAATGATGAAAACTGTTAACAGACGCGAGAGGTACCACCAATAATGACAATGGTCCTCAAGGTACTATAGGTACAATCTACGGTGTGCGAATCAGTGAGCCAACGTCGAAAACCCATAGAATAATTCGATCGGAGGCCAATGATGAAAACCTCGTGTCGAACACGAAGAACCTGCCATTGAGGCATGCAGGCTCTGAGGATCCTGAAGGGAGTCTCTAAGTCAACTTCCTGGATAATGAGCTGAAGTCGACAGGAAGTGACTTTGATCGAAGGTGGGCCATAATGTTTCCCACATCATTGACACGAGATAGAGGAAGGTAACGTGTGTTGTGAATCAGGATTATGTGATATATCAGAGGGAGGTTGAGTATTCTGCAGAGGTCAACTTCTCTTTAACATATTGGCGGCACGACAATGGACTTGGCAGTATTTGACATCAAATGATCAGAGGTCATGGTGACAAGGCAACGAGCAGATGAGAGGTCAAACAGGATCACCCAAACCCATGGAGGCAAGTGAAAATGAGATGAGATGTCCCCACCCAGACACGAATGTAGACAAGTGCCATGCTCAAGAGCGAAATACTGCCGACGCAACAATAATTGTGGTTCCATTTTCCCTACCATTTCTAGCGAGTACCCCAGTTATTTTTATCAATCTTGATGGGGATAGCATATGCTTGTAAAGCGTCATTTCGACGGAATCCGATGTCATTAAGTTTCAACGAGTCTGACAAAGGAAGAATTCGACATCTTTTCATGTTTAGAGAGTTTGAAAAGACAGTGGAAAAGGAAACTCCAGGGATGTCCTTTTTCGTAAAGTTGTGTCTCTTGAGCACGAAAAAGTATAAAACAATGCTTGAAAGAACCGCCCGATCATTACAATCGAGGAGTACTTTTCATGAGTATTGATTTCAACCTGAAAAAGTAAAAAAGTGATCGAAACCACATCGCTTCGTAACCATTAATGAACCTGAAATGACAAGGGTCCGATGATCTTTTCGTTGTTACACGGTCGGAAAAGAGTTTAAAGATGACCGCCTCTCATTTACGTTTAACGAGTCGATAGGAATAACTCGGCATTCTTTTCATGTTTAGAGAGTCAGAAAAGAGCAGAAAGATGACTCCATAATGAATTTTTTGTGTATTTACCGAGTCCGAAAAAGTATAAAATACAACTCCTTTCATCGCCTAAGTCGCACCAAAACCTGTCGTTGCACAAAAACAAGTGTAAAATCCATTTTCGACAAAAAATATATATTAAAATATTCATAAAAAGGACTTTTAAAACCTATTTAGGGTTAAAAAATCTATAAACATGTGAAAATGGTAAAAACAAGAATTACTTTTTACTTTTACCTCATTGGAGAGTGACAATAGTGCTTTTCGTGTGCGATCTTTGGGCGACGATTCCGACGAACCCGTGCGACCATTCGGAGCACCGTCAGTTCCAGGTAAGAGGCCTCCTCTCCTACTCCATTTTTGTCCATCTTTTAATTGCCTTAACTTGTTTTATCATCCTCTGTGGAGGGATTTTTAAAAAATAGGTTGCGCCCATTGGCGCGGGTATCGGGCACGGACCCGCGCCAATGGGCCCTTTTTCTCCAAAGGCTTGCGCCCATGAGCGCGATTGTTTTAAAAACAGTTGCGCCAACAGCCGAGCACACCCATTTTTCAAAATTTAATAATTCTAAAGCAATGCCAATGCATCTTTAAGTTTTCCAAAGATCTAATTGATGTTTTTGACCTTGTGGTTGCAGGAAAACAAGAAAAATGGTGCTCCAATGGAAGGAAAGAGAGCATGACAAAGTAGATGAATTGGCCATAACAGATGAAGACTGTATGGAAGCCCTTAGAAATTGCGAGCTAAAGAAATACTTCCTCCTGTCCTATCTACGAGCTCAGCCAGAGCTCTTACGATACTTAATCAACCTTTGGGATGAACGTGATCAAGTGTTTCATATACGAGACCAAGTACTGGAACTGAACGTATCTGATGTCTATTTCATCACTAGACTGTCGCACAAAGGGCCAGTGCCCCTATTGCAGGTAGTAGGCCATCCGGTGAGAAGATGGAGGAGGTGATGGCTCGAGTTCCCCAGGGGCAAAATTTGGATTCGGCAGCTCAAAAGTGGATATCGCCACTATTCCAGACCTAATACTCAGAGTAATATTGTTCACCATCACACGCGCTACGGGGGCACAGGCACCCCATGAAGCAACAAAGAACCAACTGATACTGGCTACAGAGTGTCTTAATCCGACCATCTTCAATTGGGCGACAGCGGTGACGACCAACATGAAGAGGCAGCTTACAAAAGGTAAGCGTGGCAAACTGCAGCAGTTTGGGTATGGTTCCATTTTGGTGACGTTCATTCTGGAACGGGTACCAATCTTTCAGGGCCAAGGGGCCTTTGTACCTGATCCGGTGCCTCGAGAGCCGAGAATGGCTCGTTGGGCAGCACTGATGCCTAGGGGAGGGGGAGGTCAGCAAATGTCATGGAGGCCAGAGTTTTTTGAGTGGCTTCGCCACCAACTGATCGTGGTCGAGGATTGGTTGTATGCAGGGACAGACTTCACAGGCGACCCTGATCTCCCACTGCCAGAGGGAGAGGATTGGGATGAGGAGATAGGTATGACCTCTTTTTTATTTTGTGTTTTATGAATTTTTTGTTGACACATGCTTGTTCTAATAAAAATTATATGCATATGCAGATGTTGGCCCAGAGCGTCCAGCCGGCATGTCTCCTATTGCAAGGAGAAACCAGGCTGCAGCAAATCCTTAGGAGGAGGGTGCTGAGGGTGGAGAACTCATCCAGAACCTTGAGGGTATCACTCGAGGGATCCCGGATTATGCTCGGCTAGCGGATGTCCCGTTAGCATACCAGAGGCACATGGTGGGGGTGCCCAATCGCATCCATCGACTCTTGAGATGCCTAGTGTGGGCAGTGATGTGCTACGATGAGCACCACAGGGACTAGATATCTAGGCTTTATTTCCATGCATATTTTTTGAGAGACATGTTGTCTTCGGATGTACTAAGACAAACATGTATTATTTTTTGATGATGCACGCGGTGCAAAAATTTGGACATATATACATATATACATATGCTTTATGGTTTGTTGTGTTTTATGCTTCTTATGCTATCTTAAATTACATGTTATGCAAATGTATGTCCAATACATAATTAGCTAATGCATCGGTTAACGTATTAAATTGTCTTGGAATATGTTGATATGTAATGAAATCAAAATCCCTTTCTAACAACTTAACACATAAATATAACCTTAAAATCTAATGGTCTCTGACGGAATAATGCCCATTGAGCTGGTGGACGACAAGCTAAGAGTCCAAGTTCACAACCAATGTTCGAATACCGAGATTAATCGCCTCGGATAGTAACTCAATCAAAACACTATACTCAGCAACATTGTTCGTGGTACAACCCAGACAAACCCCTTGAAGGTCTACTAACTCACCATGAGGATCGTAGATCACCCATGCCGCAGAGGACAAGTTGCGTGTACTACGGGAGGCACCATCAGCAAAACCAACGTAAGGCGAACCAGACATCTATCCAAGAAGCAAAAAGGACACAATAAGCGGCAATCACGCCAACATACCAAGACAAAAACATGAAAACATGCACACACAACACACTTGCTAAAGCACACGTATGTACAAAAAATAGAGTGCCTGGAATTATGCATAATATTTTTTCAAATAAAGCCCATTTCGGGGCTTATCCAGGGGATTCCCTTCGTAATCAATAAGCTCGTAGGCCCCTTTTTGCAAAACTCTCTTTACAATGTAAGGCCCATGCCACATGGGCTCGAATTTTCCTGCCCCAAGCTTATTATTGGCTTGATCATAGAGCAGGACTAAGTCTCCCTCAACAAAAGAGCGAGGATGAATAGTGTGATCGAAGTGAGTTTTCACTTGCTTCTTCTGTGCTTCGATAGCTAAAGAGGCAAGTCGATGAGTCTCGTCTAGCCGCTCCAGGTAAAGAAGGCATTCCTCTACCAGAGTAGTGTCAGGGAGAAATTCGACGGCTAATTTTAACGAAGGAATCTCACACTCGATAGGAAGGGTAGCCTCCAGTCCATAAACCAACTAGAAAGGAGTGAAACCAGTGGCATCCTTCATAGATGTTTGGTAGGCCCACCAGGCAGAGAACAACATTAAGTGCCAGTCGGACTTATGCATGCCAATGGTTCGTTGAAGCATCATAACCAAGACCTTGTTAAAGGCGTCTACTTGACTGTTGGCCTGAGGATAGTATGGAGTCGAACTATCATGCCGTAGGCCCAACTGGGTTGTAAGCTCGGTCATCATATGATTACGGAAATGCTTGTCGTGATCAGTGACGATGGCTTGAGGGACTCCGAACTGCGAGATAACATGATTGAATAAAAACTGTGCCGTGGTGTGACCGTCTTCGGACAATGTAGGCATCGCCTCGACCCATTTCGTGAAGTAATCAATGGCAACAATGATATACCCATGCCCCCCAGCCGAGCGAGGGTTACAGTTCATATAATCGATGCCCCATTTCGCAAAAGGGCCGACGGTAACAATGGGGTGCAGTGGAGCAGGAGGTGCATGCATCTTCCATTGGTAGATTTGGCGCTCATGACAAGAGCGGACGGCAAAAATACAATCCTTAAAGATGGAAGGCCAAAAGTAACCAGCGCGGAGGATTTTCTGTGCAGTGGCATATCCGGACATGTGACCGCCACAAGTGCTAGAGTGGCAGTCATTTAAAACTCTCTTGGCTTCTTTGAGTGTTAAGCATCGGCGGAGAATAGAATCAACACCGAGACGGTACAGGGTGTCCCCAACAATGCGATATGGTTGGGCTTGATGGCAGATCCGTCATCGAGCATCCTTAGATGTCTTGGGACGAAAAGAGGACGTCTGTAAATAGACAATGATATCCCCGTACCAGGGATCGAGGGTGCTAATTAGGAAGAGAGTTTCATCCGGAATTTGATCCTCTAACCGAGAGGGTGCGGCACGAGATGACAAAGAGCACAACAATTCAGCGAAGACAAGCGATTTCTTGGACTTGGCAGTAGTGAATTCCAAGTCGAACTCTTGGAGGATGACAATCCACTTCAAGTACTTGCCCCCCAGCAGCTGACGTGACAAAATGTATGTCATTGGGTTGTAATCAGAGATCACTGTCGTAGTGCGCAACAAGATAAAATGGTGGAAACGTTGGACGACACAAACGGCGGCCAATGCCAACTTCTCGACGTAAGCATATCGAGATTCCGTATCTAATAAATTTTTGTTGAGATAGTAAATGATGTGTTCAGTGCCATCATCGTCATCTTGAACAAGAACCATGCCAATGGTGGTATCAGCGGCGGCCAGATACAAAGTTTAATCGCGATGGTAATTTGGAGGACGCAACAAAGGAGTGGAAACAAGGAGAGTCTTGAGATTCTCAAAGGACTCTTGAGCAACGGCATCCCATCGAAACGAGGTGTCTCGCTTTAGTAACTGCGTAAAACCCTTGGCCACCTCGGCATAGTTCGGGATGAAGCGACGTAAAAAGTTTGCTTTACCCTGCAAGATCTGCAATTTCCGCAAGGAAGCAGGGGGAGGAAGATTCAAAATGGCCTCGACTTTAAGGGGATCCAGACAAATGCCCTCTCGGGAGACGATGAACCTGAGAAGTCTGCCAGACTCTACGCAGAAGACACACATATGCGGGTTGAGCCGAATACGGTAGTGTCGACAGCGGAGAAACATTTCGCAGAGATGCGCAGGATGGTCTTGACGCTTAGCTGAATGAGCTGGAAGATCATCCAGGTAAGGCTGCACGATGTGTCAAATATCATGGAATGCATAAGACATCGCGCGTTGGAAAGTAGAACCGGTGTTCTTTAGACTGAAAGGGAGCTTTTTGTAAGCGAAAGTGCCCCACGGACAGATAAAGGCAGTCTTGTGTTGATCAGCTGGCATGATATTAATCTAGTTATAACCAGAAAAACCGTCCATAAATGAGTATATCTCACTTCCGGCACACTCATCAATGCGCTGGTCAATGAAGGGTGTGGGGTAGTTATCCTTTGGACAGGCTCGATTAATATCACGGTAATCAACACAGACTCTGGTGGTACCCTGCTTTTTATCCACAGGGACAATATTGGAGACCCAATCTGTGAGTGGGATGGGGTAGATAAAGTCAGCCTTGAGAAGCTTTTCGAGTTCCGCTTTAATGGTTGCAGCCTTTCGGGGGTGCACAGGGCGTAAACGCTGTCGAACAGGCTTAGCTCCCGGATAAATGGGTATCTCATGCACCACAATGCTTATGTCGATACCGCGCATTTCTTCGTAAGACCAAGCAAAGACGTCATGAAACTTGCGAAAGAGACCAATATAAAGTTGAATTTCCTCAGGAGTACAAGTTACTCCGATATAGATATGCTCGACAATCCCTGGTTTACCAGAGATTTCGATCGATTGAGTTTACGTGATATTTCCCAGATTCCCTTCAGAGGAAACTTGATATACTTGGATGGGTGTCTGAAGGGGTTGTGAAGGGAGACAGCAAGCAAACCGCTCGAGACAGGCAAGCATTTCCCGATGGGTAGGGAGGAACGAAGAACGATGGTGAAGATTGAACCAAGGGGGTTCCTCGAGAGACATGGTCTCTATAATGGCTTCATCATAAGGAAATATTTCCTTTAAAGGATCCAAAGAAGCACAATCTCCAAGCCAAGGGGAATGAGCATACAAGTCAAGAGCTCCGCTTAAAGAAGCAGATTCAGAAGGAGGAGCCGATACAAAAACAATCTCGACGTAGTTGAGCTCGGTAAGACTCAACGGCATCTCATCGCCCCATGATTCTATCTGGTCAATGCGGGGAAGGAACCAAGGATCAGAACGAACCGAAATCATATTGATAGAGGCGAGGTTCAGAGGTGGGAGTAAAAAGACACCCATGAGGGCGGGATCTTTAAAGAGCCTAGCTCCCACACTCTCCAATGGAATAGAGATATGCTCCACAAAAGGCACATTGCCTTCGAAAGAGGAAGCGAAGAAGGAGAGCTGGTCTACCGTGACAATTTTCCCTTGATGAGGGAAACAGATGACACGAAAGAGGGATGAAGCCACAGCGCGCATGGCATATGTCCAGCTCCGGCCCAAAAGGAGGTTGTAAGTAAGATTAGCATCGACAACTTCAACTTCCACTTCAACAGTCTTCCCTTCCAAGGTAATAGGCAAGCATTGGAGGATACCGTAAGGGCGAGATTCTCTCCCGTCAAAGGCTTCCAGGGTTGTAGGAGACTGACTCAAAGTCGGAGACCCGATAGCCTTCCAACAAGCAACCGACATAATGCAAGTTGAAGCGCCTTCATCAATAACTGTACGATGGATCATTTTAGCATTGATGATGACCTGAATGAGGAAGGCAATCTGGTGAGGCAGTCTCGATACATGGCTCTCGAGATCAAAAGTGATCAAATCTGAGTCGGCTGGGTCGATGCCACCGATGGCCGATAGCAAGGACTTCCTCTGGGGGGGGCAGCTCTGGAGAACTTATAGAGCGGACATAGCTGACGGATCCTGAGCTAAGTCCTCAACGATACTGTAGTGCTGGGTAGCACGAGCATTAGGGTTGTAAGAAGATCTCCGGAGTACACCTTTAGGAGGGGGTCGAATAGGCGTCTCAGTGCTAAGTCTCTCGATATGGAACGGACCAGAACTGGATGGAGGAGCGCTTCAGGGGACCTCAGGCTCTTTCTCGATAGGTGATGGATATTCCTTTGCTCGAGTTGCGATGTGAACGGGAATCATTCCAGCCATGAACACTTGGGAACCAAAGGGAGAAGAAGATGAGGATGGGTCAGCCACCATTTGCATTTGCTGTGAGAGGAAAGGTTCTTTCAGCACCGCAGGAGTCCCAGGAGCGCCTTTCAATAAACGACTAACTTCGGACTGCCTTGGGTAGTCTTTGGTATAGTGATCCTCGTCACAGATAAGACAAGGATACTTCGGTTTACGTTTGGCTCCTTCCTCGGGTGGAGGTTTAGGAGAGTCCTGTTTGGGTTGATCAGATTTATTTTTCGCTTTCCCCTTCTTCTTTCCTTTCGAGGCTTTATCCGTCATGGTGGACTGGACGACGTTGACCTCGGAAGTATTTCCAGAATTAGACACACCCTGAGAAGTATTTTTGTTCGAAGCACTCGATTTTTTCTTCCCAGGGTTCGCGGAAGATTTCTTTGAAGACAGATTTACAGAGCCAATAACATTGTCAACAGATGGCTTTGGCGGAGCTTTGGATGTTCTGGGTCTCGGGGCGTTAGGAAAATAATCATATAGGGTACCTGAATGGGAATAAACCAAGTCGAGGTACTGAGCACGCACAATAGCCTGCTCTTCAGTTACACAAGCTCCCATAGCAATGTCTCGCGCAATCGCAGGGACAAAGGAGGTTGTAAACCAATCGGTCAAGAGCTGATCAGGAATCCAAAACTTGATCAAACGACGGCACCGTCTCCATTCATGTATATGATTGGATATGTGTGTAGCTGTGTCCTGTTTAAGAGACGTGAGATGTGTTCTCGTCTCATACGGAATTGGCAACTGAAAATGAGTTATAAATGCCATTGCCAACGAGTTAAAATCTTGAAAGGATCCACGAGTTAGCTCAATATACCACTTAGAAGCCGAGCCAGTGAGAGACCTTTGGAAAAGGCGGAGCCAGATGGAATCATCAAGCCACAAATTTGACGAACACCAAAGGTGATAAGTCATAACGTGGGCTTGAGGGTCTTCTCCAGCTTTGCCATCGAATTTGGGACAATCACCGGGAATCTTGGTTGGAACTAGTGGCCAAAATGGATTATGAAGAATAGGATCATTAGTCAAATTGGACACATCTAGCAGTTCCAATGTTGTTAAGAAGGGTAATTGAGGATTGAAGGACATTTGTGGTCGTGGATAAGAGGTAGCACCAAAGTTCCAACTAGTTGTTGGTTGCCCCCATTGGTTTTTTCCAGACGGACCTGGCCCATAGGGGTTCTGTTCGTAGGGATTCTATCCATAGGGGTTATAGCCATAACCGGACGGTTGGCCCTGGATTTGACCCCCAACACCCCATTGATTACCAACTTGGCCTGCAGGAGCAACGTACTGTTGTTGGTAATTCTGATAAGGAGCGACCTGCATTTGTTGATAATTTTGGTACGGGACAAACTGGGATTGCCCCTAGGGTTGCTGGTAACCATAAAATTGTTGGGCTCCATACTGAACCTGGGAACTAGGCTGCGCTTGATAAGAAGGTTGAGATTGAAACCCACCTTGAATTTGAAAACCAGCTTGGGTTTGGGGCCCAGCCTGGGGCTGGAAATCGGGTTGAGCTTGAGAAGTAATAACCATTTGCATTATCGGTTGAGCAGGCCCAGAAAGATGTCCTTGAGAGGATGGAGATTGGGCCACCTGGCCGGAAGGTTGCCCTGGTTCAGTTTGGGATGGACCCACTTGCCCAGAAGGTTGAGCTTACTGGGTGTTAGGTTGTCCTTGTACAACTGAGGGTTGTCCTTGCGGAACAGATGGTTGAGCGGACTGGACGGTTGGTTGACCTTGAGGTTGACCAACGTGTCCAGATGGTTAACCAGACTGGGCAGTTGGTTGGCCTTGCTGTACGTAAGGTTGACCACCCTGCCCAGAAGGGTACCCCTACTGGATCCCAGGTTGTCCTTGTTGCATATAAGGTTGTCCTGGATTCCCATAGGGTTGACCGGAAGGGTATCCCTGCTGGACTCCAAGTTGTCCTTGCTACATATAAGGTTGTCCTGGATTTCCAGAGAGTTGCCCAAGATAAGTGAAAGATGGACCACCATAGGCCGAAGGTTGTCCCTGAAAGGGTTGTCCTTGTGGGCCTCTAGGCTGCCCTGGATAAGATTGCCCATAATACTGCTTCCCATAAGAGGTTGCATGTAAGATGGCTGACCTTGAAAAGATGGTCCTTGATCCGAAAGGGGCACTTGGCCACCACCATAATGAGTGGTACCCCAAGCAACACTTAACGGGACTGAGACCTCAATCACAGGTTGAGATGGCAAGGATCTGATATAAAGATGATGCCCTACGAGGTCATAATAATGATTTGGACCTTGCATGCCTAGATTCTGGATGGCTTGCAAATACTGATTGTATGCCTCCCCTGCTGGAATGGAACCAGAAGAAGGTGGGGCACTAAGTGTAGGATTGACAACTCCGGTTGTAGGTACCGACTGGCCACTATTTACTAAACCGTGGGACAGACCAACAACAATAGTTACAATCGAGGATGTCGTAACGGTACTAACAACAGGTGCTGAAGACACTACACAAACAGTCGGAATGGTCGAGACTGAAGTGACAATTGTATTGTGAACTTGAGGAATAAAAGATCCCGTAGTGGGAGTGATCTTGTGATCCCACATGGTACCTGAGGAGGAGTTCCTAGAACCCATAACATCCCTCAAAGCCCTATAGCGTAAGGGCAACGTGACACCGAGAGGGGTGATAGTGAAGGGTGGGGTTACGGCCGAGACAGGAGTTTTGACACTCGTCACAATGGGTGTCTCACTCGCGATAGGAGATGTGTCATCCATGTCAGAGGAAGACATTGGGACTGAAACACCAGTAGGAGTGAAAGGAGTATCCTCTTCGGAAGGCTCCCAAACAGGGTTCCAATGTAGATCGTCAAAATCGTCTTCTGGAGCACGAGATTTCAATAGTTGGACACTCGAAATAACAGGGAAAGTGCCACTACAAACCGGTGTCTCAGGAGTAGCAGAAGAAGGAGACCCTTGGTCACTAGGGACGGGAGATGGGATCGATGATTCCGCCAGGATGATTCGATTCAAAAAATCCTAGACAAACTAACGAGAAAAGACCCTACTCAAACTAACGCAAACAAGATCTAACAGGGTAAGTGTGAACGTGGCCGGATAAATTTTAAGACACAAGGACATAACTTGACCTTTTCATATTTAAAGAGTCGAGAAAAGGACAAAAGGATGACTCTAGTCACCTTCGAATGTTTAGTGAGCCCGAAGTGACAAATGCTCAATTGAGCCTTTTCTTTTAGGGAGTCCGAAAAGGATAAAAAAGTGACTACTCTGGAGAACTAGGCAAAAGGTTTACCAGACAATCCGTAAAACTACATATACACCTTGGCCATCATATGAAAACCAAGGACTTTCCGTATGGCAGTCAATCTTCCCGAATGCTGTGTTCGGTGCGTTACGGGTCGTAAGGCGGCAGACACGGCTTCCTATGGATAAAGGATGATAACCTAGTGGGGTATCCCCATATACTCGATGGTACGTGGGAGCACAATTCCGTACTAGACCACTATTGAGTCACAAAAGGAGGAACCACCCAACCTTGAGTGGAAACAAAAGTGACTAGGTTTAACGACGCTGGAGCATGTCTCTAGCCTAGACCTCTAAACAATGTGCGTTATGTTCCAATGCGTTGTTAGATTCATTCAGTTCATTTTAAAGTTGATCTTGGATTATGTTTTAGTTTTCAGGCCTTACTGTATGTAATGTCTCAAAATTTCCTAAATGCAAACTATATGCCGCAATATATCATTTCATTTTATGAATGCTAGTTATAAGAGAGTTGAGAGCTTTCACACAAACAAAATGATCATAAAACAACCAACGATATCTCTAATGCAGCTAATGGAAATGAAAAAATTTTCTTCAGGGTCACTAATCACTAATAACAACGAAAAGTTCTAATTCACATTAACTAATGAAAAGCAAAAGAGATTTTTCTTTTAATGTTAAGGGCAAGATGCACTAAACAAACTTTGAGAAATGATAGTAAAAGAGAAAAAACAAGAAAATTTCACTCAATACAAGCACAATCAGATCCCTAAATGACAAAGCAGTCCTTCAAAACTAAGAAAAGTCCCAAAGACACAAATGAGCCGTGTAATGTAGGCCCAAAGCGAAACAAGGCGGAATTCAAGTGAAAAAGAGGTAGGTCACTCAAACAATGCAATGAAATGATTAACAACCACTAAACAAGTGCAAGGGAGCAATCAGAAAGTCGACTGGACCAATAAAAGACCAAAAAATGCTAAGGAAGGCTCGACACACAAAGCCACTAGATGCCCTAGGGCTAAAAACGTGAAATCGATAGAAAATGGCAAATAACCAAAGGATGAAGGTTAAAACCAGTCAAACAGGACTCCAACACACTCAAGCAGTCAAAAAAATGTATCCAAAACAAAGACCAAGCTCGGAAGGCTTAAAATCAAGCAAACTTTAGCAGTCCCCAGGCCTGGCGCGACTGTTAGGCTGAAACTAGCTTCTTTTAAGGATTGGCGCGAGTAGTACATTGATAACTGGCGCCAATTGGCGCGACTGTCTGAAACTAGCACCTTTTAAGGATTGGTGCGAGTAATACATTGACAACTAGCACCAATTGGCATTGCTGTGCCAAATGAAAAATAAGCAATCCAAAACCAGGCCAACGATAACCAGGTAAACCAAGAAGCAAAAAACAACAAAAGAACTCAACCCAGAAGGCTGACCAAGTAGGTAAACAATCAAGAAACAACCAAAAAGGCAAGACAAGCTCCCCAGTGGAGTTGTCAAATTGTTGAGGAGGTAAATCCCCTCTGCAGACAGAGGCAATCCCTACTAGCCGAGACCGGGTCTAACAACAATCATCAAACGCTATAGCGCAAGTTCCTAATTGCAAATTAACAAACCAGTGATGAAGGCCTACCTGGATTCCAACGCTATTGTTTGTAGGAGAGGTGGTGCTCTCGTTCCTTTGCTCCAGCAGATCACAATCCTCACGATCTCCGTGAATGGACACCTGCACATACAAGAAACGACACAAACACAAGCATAAAATCCAGCATATGCAACTATATATCAGTCAGAAAGGATATATCTCATCATCATCACAAATAATAACAAGAGTGGAACCATAACCAATAGTCATTCATTAATACTTAATCAAAGAAGAATACAACCAAAGTTCTCACGTTGGATTCTCCTTTGGCGGTTAGTCAATAGCACATGTCTCGCAAAGCCCGTCGGGAATAAGGACAAGCCTCTCTCTTGCTTGGATTTGGCCTTATGGAAATCAAGAAGGCTCTTGCAGCATGAAGCTCTTGGAAACTTGACAATTCTGAATCTCTGGAACTCAAAAACTATAGAACTCAAAAAACTAGCTCACAAAGGAAATGGGTAAAGTTTTATAGATGGAGGAAGGGGAGTTGGGATCATAACCAATAATCATGGGATTGGCCATATCATCAAGGAAGCTTCCATGAGAGGTGGCAAACCACTTCCTCTCTATGGAAATCCATAGCCGAACAACCCAACTCAAGATAGATAGTAGTCCAGGAATTTGTTAGGATGAAACTTCCGCCATTTATTTGTTAAAAAACACCTCTGATTATGGTTGGCGCGGGTGCAACTCTATGACATAGAGCCAACTGGCACGCCCTCTTTGGAGGATTTGCCCCCTTGGCGCGAGGGATGAACTATGGGACTGCGCCAATGGAAAAAGAGTTGTTTTCAGGGTTTTTTAGCAGGAGATGTCTTCAGGGAAAACAAAGCTCATGTTCAGAGGAATGCAATGCAAGTGTTTTTAGGCCATGTCACTTCTCATAGGTCCCGGAATGAGTCCTCCAAGATGCGGGAGAGGGGTAGCAGGGACGGTGACAAATTGCTGTGTAACACCATCATAAAGTTTTCGCATGGTAGTCTCAAGAGTCGATACTTCAACAAGTATTTCTTTCCTCATCTCTGCCATAACAAATCTCGAGGATTGTTTTTCCCTCTAACTGGATGCTTGTAAGTCCTTTTCCATCTGATCATTCTCTGCTAACAAGAACTTGACATTCGAGCTCTTAGCTTGTGCATTAGCCTTAGTGGCATCGGCCATGGTAGCTAGATGCTTTCTAACATTTGACACTATCACCCTTTCCTTCATAAATGCAGGTGATGCATGATCATCTGGGAAATGATTTCTCTGCACCTATACAATATTTTACTGCAGCTCGTCAAAATATATATTGTACACATCCATTACTGGATCATCATCAAGGAGGACAACCTCTCCTTTCTCGCTTGAGACTGGTTCTGGTACTAGAGATGGTGGGGACTGTGGGATGACCTCAGATGCTCTCAGAATGAGGTCAGCATATTGGTCCTATAGCTCCTGTGCCAACTCCTTGTCTATCTCTTCAACCATTTTCTCAATTTGCTAAGAAAGTTCTTGATCCTGCAACTGCTCACCCTCTTCTTCATCTGCTGGCTGTTCTGACTCTTCAACCTGTATTATCACATTTTTCTCTATGATTGTGCCTTTCCCTTCTTCTTATTCCTATTTCTTCTTCTCTTCCCTCTCTCTCCTTCTTAGCTCCTGCTCTTCTTTCAACTTCTTCTCTATTTCCTGCAATTTCCTTTCTGCTTCCTCCAACCTTTTCTTCTCTCTCTTCCTCTATTCTTCTCTCTTTATGTATTGTTGCCTCTTCACCTCCACTGCCAAAGTTTATTTATCAGTGATAATATCTTCTTTGAAATTGTATCTTTGCTCAACCTTTGGGTTCTCAATGATATTCCTCTTTCCTTTGTCATTTGCCGATTTTTTGCTTATTGTTGTTATCGTTGTTGCTTCATGCAGTACTTCTGCCTACAGAGCAACTTTCCATTCTATAGCCATGTTGACCTATTCATTGAACTTGGAGGATTTATAACAATACCTACAAGGATATTCCTCTGCCCAATGAAATATCCCGAGGATCCATGGATAATACACCTTCACATAGTGGTTCTTGAATATACAGTGGGGATCATACAGATAATAGTCCTTGGTGCTGAACTAAAACTTTTATAAGTCCTTGGCCTCGAAATCTGCATCCTTCAAGCTCTTGATCTCATACACTCCAATCCTCAAAGGAAGAGTAGGCCATGGTTTCTTCTTCCTCCTATGCAAACCTACTGATAACCTTGTGGAGATGTGATATAAAACATCTTGCATGACCAAATTATTTGTGGAAAATCTTGGTAACACATGCAGAGGCTTCTCCCCACCAAACATTCTGATGAAGGTGCCATCGGGTGGGGCATACAAATATGCAATGTTAAGTAATGCATCCATCTCTTCTTGGGACATGTAAGGTGGATCTTATTCAAAGATCAACTTGTAAACTAAGATGATGAAATGGTTAGATAGCCTTGCCATGAATCCTCAGTGGCTGCACTCAGAAAGAAAGTTGAAACGATAGTTTCTGATGGTGTCCATGTCCAACAAATGCCAGGAAACTGATGCTAGGCACAAATTTCATCAAGTAGGTACACAAACATATAGAATCTTGCTTGCTCATCCTTGGGCAGATTCCAGGCATTAGTCACATACACTTTCAGATGAAGAACCAATAGATCTGACCAGTTGAATGGCCTTATGTCATTCACCAACTGATTCAACACAACCACCCAATTCTGCAGAAAGGTCTCCATGGTCTCTTGACCGTACAGTTGGCATGCAAAGATGATCAAGAGTTTGTAGGCCTTTCTGAGTGACTTATTCTTGTAAACATGGTTGGATGTCAATTTGAACTTTGAAAACTCTTTCACCCAACTCTTTATGATGTCTCTAGTTTCCACATTGTTGCTGGGGGCACAAAAAAGTGCATCCATGCGGTTCACCGATTATGGTAAGTGATACATCTGATGATAGATTTCTGTCTTGAAGGTAGCAAGATGTGTTCCACTAGCACTGCTTAATGTCATCATCTCAGGATTGGTATGTGAGTCAATCCAGTGAATGATATCCACACATGAGAAGGCAGGGTACCTACATGAAACCTTATATAAGCCTGGCTTGTGGATGTTGACATAGATTTTCCAATCTTCTAGATCTTCCTTGAAGCTACTTGCAAAGATATCCTTGATTTATTTCCATGTTATCATCATGTCCTTCTTTATGAGCAATTGTGTGTCTGCATAGACTGACAAGTTTCTTGACACCTATTCAACTACATCCCTAATCCTTCTCTCAACAATATCCTTTGATGCAGCTTTCTTGGAGGCCATGTTATCTGTACTACTGAAGATATTCTCAATAACTATTATACCTGGAGATAGAGAGGACGGTCATGGAATTCAAATGTTAACTTGAAATAGAAAGAACTTGAAGAACAGACTATGCAATAAACCAAGCAACTGCTAGGAAGGGACAATTCTAGTTCTCATAGGTGAGTGACTGTCAGCTGGATTTGCACATTTCGCAGTCCCAGCTACTAGTGGGGAGGTAATGTTGACAAGAATTGTGCAATGCGCAACTCATTATGGATTGTGTTGGATGGGACTACACATTGCACAATCCCAATGGCCAAGGCTCTGGGACTGGCTCTTGGAATTGTATAGTGCATAGTTGGAGCCAATACTTAGAAACCTTTGTGCAATTCTTGGAGCCAAGGCAGAGCCTTGAGATCCATAAATGTGCAGTGAATTTTGGGAAGAGCTAGATTGAGGCAAAGGAAGCCTAGATCTGCCCAAGAGAAACATGAAAATGAGAAAATCTGAAAGTGTAAGTGATGGTTGGTGCAAATCTGAGTGAATGATGATGCAGGAAATGAAAACGAGTACAAGAATTAATCAAACTGAAGAACAATAAAGCTTATGGAGAGAGTTCTTGCAATGATGACCGTTAGTACAAAAACTGGGTTATGCATGCAACACTTAGGAAAGGAAATGATAAAACTTAAAAAAACATTTATACAGGCTAAAACAAATAAAAATGCCAATGGTCGTTCAAAAAAATGAGTAAAACAACACTCTCACAAGCCAAGGAAACAAAAGCGACATAAAAAGCAACAAAAGACTAGAAAACCAAGACTTACCGAGAAAAGTTACGACGATTGTACTGAAGGTTTCTAGATCTCCTTGGGAATTCTAGAGCTCCAAGATCAAATCTAAAAATGAGCTTTGGTAGCATCCATTAAATATATTTGGTCGATTTAGGGTTTATGACGCGAAGGCCAAAAATCTAGGAAAAAGTGATACATGGCTGTAGTTTCCAAAAAAAAGTTCAAGTGTAACTATGACTGCTAAAAATAGATCCCTTTTTTTTAGGCTTAAGAAAGGCTACCATGTATACATGGATAGATTTCATAGTTCCAGGGAGAATTGTGCAACTCACTGGCACATGCATCAGGTAACTGCAAAGGGAATGCTTCTGCGTGATTCCTGGGCTAAGTGGCTTTGGCTTCCTCTCATTCTCTGTGCAGTTTCCTAGCTAAACGTAGGATTCCAACTAGATCTGCACAATTCTAGAGCTGAAGCTCACTGTTGGCTCGAATTGAGCATTTCCTAAGTGCAAGGTTGGTTTCCCTCTAGGATTGCACAACTCACTAAGGCAATGTTAGAACCAGATTGCGACCAAGTCAAGAGGTTATCTTGTGGTTAGACAACAAATCAGGTGAGAAAACACAAGCTAAAAATGAATATATAAAGCTCAATGAAAGCACAGTCACCTGGGTTAGTGAGACATAAGCTGCTGGGATTTCAGGAGGGAGGCTCCAAAATGAAGTGTAGGAAAAATTTGGAGGGTGGTTGTAGCCACTACAATAGATAGAAAGGGGTTTTGAGAAGTTTATTTCCCCTAGAAAAATATATGTGCATGTGTGATTTTTCATTTTTCTTGTCTATGTTTTGTGTTATATATGGTTAATTAACATCCAGAGATTAGTAGAGTAGCTTTGAGTCTTGTGATTTAGTAAATTTTATGAGTAGTTTCAAATCTACACCATAATTTCTACAGCTAGAAGGTCAATGTTTGTTGTTGGAAGCTGTGAAAATCAAGAAGGAAGGTTGAATTGGTCTTGTAGGGTCTTGGTTAAGGGTCATAGGTCTTGAAATTCATCAATTAAATATTCTATAAGAAGAGAATGATTTTTGTGGGTTTTCCTCTCAGTTGGAGAGGTTTTGACCCTGGTTGATCACTTATATATTTTGTCTTCTTATCTCAATGTTATTTATGGTTTGGTAGTTGTTTGAAAAAAAGAACACAATACTAATTAAGTTGAAGAAGAATCTAACTAAGATAAGAAAAAACACATCGCAAGAAGTTATAAAAGTAAGAGAAATCACTTATTTTGCTACCCCTAGATTTCTCAATATATTGTTCCACAACAGTCATCAAGTATACCTAGAAATCCTCTATCAGGGACTAGTGCGTGGAACAAAATGACAAATGCTTTAAAGATGCCTATTTTTCAAGGTGCAAGGGCTAAGGATCTCGATCAAAATTTGTTTGTATGTGAAGAAATATAGACCATGAACAAAGTCCAAGATGAGCTTATGAAGTATAAGACTACTACTGTAGTTGGACAACAAATAACTTTTCCATATATAAAGTAAACCTTGCGGAAATAATATTAGAAACCTAAGTCCAAGTCTCAGTGCATTATATAATTGAAGGAAATTAAGTAGAGTAAAAATGTGTCTATTTGGGACTATGACCAAAGGTATAAGGTACTATTGGGAAGATTGGAATTTGATATTTCGAATGTGCAACACAAGGAGTGTTTCATTGTTGGACTACTCCCACATATTTGAGTACCATTTACCCAACAAAAGATTACATCACAATCACAAGCCTTACAGATTGTGTGATCTAGATTGGAGCATTATGTTGTTTATCATCCATCTCGATACGTTTAGAGTGAAAAATGTGGAGGAATCAACTCATAGGACCCTTTTTACCAGTGGGACCTAATTTGGAAAATTGGGGTCTTTCTGGGAGCATTTTGAGGCATAAAACAACATTTTTTGGGGGTAAAAATATTTCGCTTCAGAGACATATTTTTTTTCTTCATATTCTACACATAGATACATTTCCAAAAATTCAAGAATCACATCAATCAGAGTCTATGTACAAATTTTATGCCACTCAGAAGTCGACCTTCCAATTTTCACCACCATAATTAGAGAGGATGCCATGTGAACCCCCATAATTCATGGAAAAGGGGCTAGCCACATGATTATGATGAATAAGACTCTAGAAGATTCTATATTGTAACTTTGGCTAAGAGTTTAGGTAGTCAAACCTAACCACTAGTAGGCTATCAGGTTGTGTTATAACCAGAGCACTAGGAGGAAGAGGGGTTCCATTCTTTCAAGTGCATTTATTCCATATTTGAGAATAAATAACCAAGAGGGCTAAGAGGTAGAGCATACATAGAGGATTTGTGCACTGTAGCATCCCATAGAACCAAGGCATACTTCTTTTTACTCACACCCATATTTCCATTCAGACTAGAAAGAGAGTAGAGCAACCTCACCTTCCAACTCGATTTTTCTCTCGAATGGGTTTCCTAGGTCATATTGTGTGTCTAATGTGTTTGTGAGATGTTCTTTTTACGTTCTCTATTTTATGCATAATTTTAATTCACATGCATACACTATTAATAATAATTTACAAATTTGTAAATCTAAAGAGATACAAAACTATAAGTATATATTTTAGAACTTTTAATTATAATTTTATTAGATATGTTGTGACAAAATATCTAGTGGAGTATCCACAACGATATATGTTGGGTTGTGTTATATTCTTTCACAGGGGGGGTGGTAGCCCCCCCCTGTCCGGGGGGTTTGAGGGGGGCGGGT
>APFE031141135.1:88633-119113 GCA_000404065.3 Pinus taeda
GGTTAAAATAGTCACCAAGGATGTGGTATCAGAAATTTGATACATTTATACGGGGACTTAGCTTCACCAGAAGCAAAGCAGATCACTGTGTGTATTTTAAATTAATTAGTGATCGTGTTATTTATTTGGTCTTATATGTGGATGATATGTTGTTGGTTGGTAATGACAAAGAAATTATCCAAGATTTGAAGACCCAATTGTCCTCAAAATCTAACATGAAAGATCTCGGTCCTGCAAACTATGGCCAGGGAAATTAAAAGAGATCGGGCAAAGAGGAAGCTCTGGCTAAACTAGAGGAAGTATGTCGAGACAATATTGCAGAGATTTAATATGTAGGATAGTAAACCGGTGAAGGTTCCTATTCCTGTAGGTGTG
Source organism: Pinus taeda (assembly GCA_000404065.3). Classification (NCBI taxonomy): domain Eukaryota; kingdom Viridiplantae; phylum Streptophyta; class Pinopsida; order Pinales; family Pinaceae; genus Pinus; species Pinus taeda. The sequence continues at coordinate 89,009 of APFE031141135.1, forward strand.
AGGTTATCTGCTGAAGAGTGTCCCAAGGCACAAGAAGAGGAAGAGGACATGTCCCGTGTTCCATATGCAAGTGTATTCGGTAGCTTGATGTATGCAATGGTCTGTACTAGACCAGACATTGCACATGCAGTGGGAGTATTGAGCAGGTTTATGTCAAAAAGAGGGAAGGAGCACTAGACAACAGTGAAGCAGGTTTTCAGGTATTTGCGTGGCACTAGTGATTATGGTTTGTGCTACCAAGGAAGACTAGGATCGGACATAGTGTTGGATTTTCATGGCCTTGTTGATGCATACTGGGCTGGAGATCTGGATCAGAGAAGATCTACAAGTGGGTATGTGTTTAACCTATTTGGAGTGGCAGTCAGTTGGATGAGTAAGAAACAATCTGTAGTGGCACTATCAACTACAGAGGCAGAACACTGGCAGCCACTCATGCAAGCAAGGAAGTAGTTTGGTTGCAGAGATTGTTTTCAAGTATGGGGTTAGTACAGGGAGCTATAAGGATAGACTGTGACAACCAAAGTGCAATTTTCTTGGCAAAGAACCCTGCTTATCATTCAAAGACAAAGCACATTGATGTTCAATATCACTTTGTGAGGGATATGATAGAAGACAAAAAGGTGTTGCTGGTAAAGGTGGACACTTTGAAGAACACCGTGTACTGTGGGGTTAGAGGGCGGGCAGAGCCCCCCCTTTCTTGCACCGATTGCACAACAGGGGGGTCACAAGGGGGGCGGAGAAATTTTTTTTTTGGACCCTATATTAGGTTGGGGAACCTACCTATGGTTTCGATCAATGGTTTTGGATGTGATGGTTTTCGGTCCATGGTATTGGATGCTTCAGCATGTATAAATATGTATTGTAACATTGAAAGGAATATAATGAAAAATCAAGCTGGTAGTCCCTGTTTTTGGATCCAGTGGGAAATCTCTGTGTATATGTGTTATGCTCTCACATTTTTATTTTTCCTGTGATTTAGAATTCGTATGCAGGTAATTTCTGTACGGGGTTAAAACCTACAATTTATAGATCATATTCAAGGTATAAGAGCAGGTTTCATTGAGTATATTATAGATATTTGCAGGGGATCTAGATTGACTGGGCCAAAAGTCATAAAAACCTAAAAATGGCTGATGAATCTGTGAACAACCCTCGTGATCCTACAAAGGAGAGGTTTATGGAGCTAGAACAACAATTCATTGATCTAAATAATAATGTAAATCTTCTCGCGGTGGACTTGAGAAATAATCTTGGGATATTTGGAGAAAATGGGGGTTCAAACACAAAGGAAAAATCAGAGGGGGAATGAAGAGATCATGAATAAATAGACAACCAACTGAAGAAAGGACCTGAAAAAGATCAACCCAGTTCGAGTGTCATGATTCATTTAAAGTCCCAATTCAAAATGGAAGTGAAGGTAAATATCAAGTTGTACCATAATGAGATAGACACTCTGAAGCTAAATTAATGGTTGCAACAATTGGAAGTGTATTTCAATGTCCATGAAATTGAGGAAGAAAATAAGATTTTATTTGCACGACATAAATTAGAGGGCCATGACCTAACTTGGTGGGAAACCATACAAACTCCCTCAAGCTGAAGGGATAACCTCCAACGAATAAGTGGGAGGACATCAAAACCATCATAAAGTCATAGTCTTATCGTATTGGGTAAAAAGAGGACCAATGTATCTAGTGGCACTACTTTAGGTAAAATCAAGGGAAACACATGTAGGAATACACCAAAGAGTTTAGAAATATGTCCATAATGTTGGGAATCTCCCCAAAGAATCCATATGTACTCCTCAAATATTTGGGGGGTCTACACCATCATCTGCAGAAGAAAATTATGTTGTTTAATCCTAAATCAGTGTAAAAGGCTTATGTACATGCATAATACCTAGAAAAAATAGGCCTGAAGAAAGGGAAATCAAGTGGATTGATGCAAAAGGAGAAACAAAACACTTCGATGGAGGGGGAAAAAAAAAGGGGGAAAAGATAAAAAGATCAAAAGCTTGACACACCAGTGCAAAGATCTTAGTTGATCCAGATCGTGGGGGGAGGCTCTGGAGATCTGAAAAATTGAAATGCCAAAAGAAAAGAGGAGAACACACAATAACAAAACCACAAAGATTTTTTTTTTTTTAACTGATAATAACTGTAAAGGCTACATTGTGGTGGACAATTTGTCCTTTTACAAAATGCAACTTGTTACTTATAACCTTTTTGGTCACAATACGAGAGGTAAATTCCATGGGTGGGTAAATACCATGGGTGAATGAATACCATGGGTGGATGTCATTTACAATACGATGGGTAAATTCCATGAGTGGATAAATACCATGGGGGGATGAATACCAAGGGTCGATGCCACTTACAATACCATGGGTGAATGAATACCATGGTAGGATTCCACTTACAATATCATGGGTAAATTCCATGGGTGGATAAATACCATGGGTGGATGAATACCATAAGTGAATTCCACTTACAATACCATGGGCGAATGAATACTATGGGTGGATGAATACCATAGGTGGATGTCATTTTCCATTTGGATCATTCCTCCCTCCTTAAGAAGCAATGGTCCCCATTGTGTGATGTTCCCTCTTGAGAAGCCTTTGTTGAATATGAAGAGCCATTGAAGAGAACGGTTTTGTGTGGTTAACCGATTACTGTGATGAAAGAAGATCCAATGATAGAGATACCTTGTAATGCTTGTGACCAATTGTGATACTAATAGTGTGCGGCTGAGCAAATGGACTTCGATAAAGTGTGGGTTTGTAGATGATCCATAACCATGATAAATGAAGATCTGAGGATAGAGATACCATGTAATGCTTGTGATCAACTGTAATACTAACAGTATGCAGCCTAGAAAATGGATTTTGATGAAGTGTGGGTTTGTGGATGAACCATAACCATGAAAAACAAAGATATGAAGATAGAGATACCCTGTAATGCTTGTAACCATCTATGATACTAACAATGTGCGACCTAGCAAATGGACTTCGATGACAAGGATTTTGTGTAGTTGACCCATAACCGTGATGCTGATTGTTGATGAAGTAGCAGGTGCCTACATAGCTTGGGGTGGGAAGGCATGTCTCCAAAGAACCCAAGCTAGATGTTGCTATGCTGAAACTGATGAATGTGAAGCAGGTGTCTACTAAAGCGGGGTGGGAGGGCACATCTCCAAAGGGAACCCGCTCTAAATGGTACTCTAGATTTAAAATGGGCATAACTCGTTCAATATAACTTGGAATATTTATTATAACCTATTTTTGGAAATATAATGACCATTCTACATCTTCCCATGTGATTGAAATCCCTACTTGGACACTCTGGAAACTCAAATTTGTGTTGCGACTGTCCCGTTGTCACAAAAGTTTTGAAAAAAAAGTAGTTGATTTTAAATCAGTGATATCTCCTTCATATGAACTCCGATACGACCAATTTTTTTTTAAATTGGGTTTTTTTTTTAGAGGATCTTAGATATACAATCATTTTTCTTGAGATTTTGCATAAAAACTGCAAAAAATATAGTAGAACTGTCATCCACGAATTGCCATCAGAAAAATGTGTGCAACATAGCTAATTTTAAATCAGCGATATCTCCCTCATCCAGACTCCGATTCAACCGATTGTTTTTTTTAATTTGGGTATTTTTTCACAAGGAATCTAGATGTTATTTATTTTTGTAAAATTTTCAGATATGATCTACAAAATTTCCACTCAAGAAACTTCTTGAAGTTTGTTGTATATTACTGCAAAAATTTGAAATTGAAATATGCATCAAACCCTCATTTCCATGGAATCGTAACCTGAATCTGATACCAATGATCTCAATCTTCGGGGGAGGCCCCCAAGATCTTAAAATTAGAAATGGCAGAAGAAAAAATGAGAATGCACAATAACAAAAACACAATTTTTTTTTAAAGAGATAATAACTGTAAAGGCTACATTGTGGTGGACAATTTGTCCCTTTACAAAATGTGACTTGTTAATTATAGCTTTTTTGATCACGATACCACAGGTAAATTCCATGGGTGGGTAAATACCATGGTTGGATGTCACTTATAATACCATGGGTAAATTAATGGAGGAATGAATACCAAGGGTCAATGCCACTTAAAATACCATGGGAAAATACCATGGATGAATGAATACCATGGGTGGATGCCACTTACAATATCATGGGTAAATTCCATGGGTGGATAAATACCATGGGTGGATGAATACCATGGGTGGATACCACTTACAATACCATGTAAATTCCATGGGTGAATGAGTACTATGGGTGGATTAATACCATGGGTGGATGTCATTTTACATTTGGATCACTAGCAACCACTACAATATTGATGACCATATAGAGAAGAAGTGTTGGAAGTTTCATTCAGAGATTAACCTAGAGAAAAAAAAGAAAGATAATAAGAAGAATAATCTCATGGCCAATTGTTTGAGAAACCAAGTAGAAAGCAACTCATAGGTGGATGAGAAGAACATTTGTACATCAGTGCAGAAGGAGGAGAATCTAAGTAGCCTTTAAAAATAGGAAGAGAAAGAAATGAACAAACACATCCATATAAAGACATAGGTCAAGAAGACCAAGATTGATGTTGTGTTTGACTCAGGATCACAATAAAATCTCATTGTAGTAGATCTAATCAAGAAGTTGGGGTTGGAAGTTCGTGATCATCCAAGCTCATATCCACAAGGATGGGTAAATAAGGATGCGAAGCCGATGGTAACAAAACAATGCAAAATTAGATTTGCTGTCAATGTTGATTTTATTGATGAAGTGGAACTAGATGTGGTTCCCTTTGATGTATGTGGATTCATGTTTTGGAGTCTTTACATGTACATTCTAGATGCAATATCCAGGCACAAATCCAAATAATATCGGCTTGTCAAGGATGAAAAATCATTCAACATCAATGTGCACAAAGGCAAGTAAAAAATTTCACTCGTAAGTTCCAACCAAGCCAAGAAATTGATTAGTTCCAATAAGAAGTATGTTTTGTTTCTTTAAAGAGAAAATTAGTCTGGATAAGAGTCAATAAGAGGCAAGACATCCCTAGAGGGGTTTATTAATGATCTAGATTCTCTAAATTATGTATTGTAATTATCCAATATATGTTATTCTATGATGTATTCAAAATTGCATGAAAGAAAATGTAAAAACCATGTATGTAAACACATAATGAAGAGGAAACATAAAGGACATCATAAGGAAATGCAGACAAAAGTGATGAGCCTCGATATTGGACAAGAATGCTGCAACTCCGAAGGCTATTGACTTTAATTATCAACTCGAGGTTCGTACAAACTTAAGAGGTGTCAACACTATATGTGCGGCATACAATGTGTCATTCCTTTGCTGTCATGATGTAATGGAGTGCATGTAATGAAGTCAAACCCTAAACTAATTGCAGAAAATGAAATGTTCGAAATTGAACCTTAACCTATTGGAAGAAAGAAAGTACAAGGAAAGAGATGGAAATTCAATGCTAAATCACACCATTTCCTAATTATATGCCAAGAAACTATGCTTGCAATAATGCTAAATTATCATGAACCAAATGCTACTATATAAGCATGGAAGTAAGAAGCATAAAAAATCACTAATGTGCAAGTAAAGGGATTTAAATAAATATGTTTTTGTCTTTTTGTTTTTTCATACAAAATCAAGTATGCAAACTATTTTTTTTTGGTGATGTGGCAGGTGAATTAAGGATGTTGGAAGTTGGATGGAAGGGTTAGGAGATGGTTGGATGGTGTGGGATACCCTTGGGAGGCTTTTGGTGGCTTCCTAGAGGTTTTCCATCAATTCAGCCTTAAAAAAAGGCCATTTCAGGAAAACCTATAAGATGTACTAGAAACCTACAAGATGATCGTGTAGGAATTATAGGGAACCTACAAGATACAACCGAGAGAAAAATGTGAGGTGTTGGAGATGATGGGAGGCTTAGGAAAGGTGTCTTATGGGTGGAATGGATTTGGAAAATTCCTAGGATCACTCAAAACTCAAAAGCAAATCAGGAGATGGATGGATTCATTCAAAAAGCTTGGAGAAGTTTCCTTGTGAAATGATGAAATTGGTGAGGGTTTAATGAACAAGAAAATCAAATCCAAATTGGATGTGACATAATTTTTTTATTAACTAGGATGTATTAGGTCCCTATTACAAGTCGAAACACTCAAAAATACCTCTATTAACCCAATCTAAAAAAAAAAAAAAAAACATTACTAGTAGAGAATCTAGAAATTTGAGAACTAGTAAGCTAGTAAATCTAAAAAATTCCTAACCAAATCGAGTGAAAATGCAATGGGGTAACTTTTGTTATGGAATAGAATGTTTTTGTGATCTAATTCAAGTGGAATCAATTAGATTGAAGCTCGTTAGCATGCTCTAAAAAATAGCAGAAATTTACTATTCTTTGCTAAAAAGGAGGTCCAACAATCTAGATTTAGGAATATGAAGACTAATCCAAGCAACTAAATTATTACTATGAACTTTAAAATAATTTCCAAGGATGAAATACTACTCTTGATCCTGCAAAAGAACTTACATCAAACTTTTGACTGAATCCTACTAAAATAAATCATTAATACTAAATGCAGAAATATAAAGAATTAAAAACTAGAGATGCATGTGAATAAGCAATGAAAAGAAGGAAAGAAGATGATACAAAAGGGATCTGAGGCTCCCGGGATGGCCAAGCCCAAGGAAAATCATAGACCTATGGAGGATAATAATATTTAGAAGTTGAACATGACACTAATATTCATTATTTTCATCAATAGAATTACATCTTTACAAGAAAATACAATGGAGCTGCAAAAATACAAGCTCTCTCCACAATAATACTAATGAAAATCCCCCTAGAGGAAAATTTGACATTGTACTTATAAAAAAATGATTAGGAATCATTCCCCATGAATGGAGAAAGATTACCCCACCAAAATCCCTTGATTAATGGATCTAGTCCCCAATACTAGGAATTTGCATTAAATGGTAGGAAATACATTCCTAGATTTTCTCAATCATTCTCTTGAGGAAAATTCAACTTGGTACTTATACAAAATGATTAAGAATAATTACCCATGGATGGAGGAATCTTTCCCCACTGAAATCCCTTTATCAGCGGATCTGCTCCCTTGATTGGTGGATCTGCTCCCTTGATTAGTGGAACACATTCCTAGATTTTCTCAATCATTAGAGTTCCACAATTTGTGCCATTACTCCATAATATATTGTTGACTTATTATTTATTATTGATCCTCTAGTAGTAGGGAACAAGTCCCTAAATTATCTCCTCCTCCAACTCTTCATAATTTGCCCAATATTCTCTTAATATTCCACAAAAAATAAATAATATTAGGCACAAGTATTCAATTATTCATAAACCTTCCTAATGAATATATTAAAATAAAAAATAAATTATCTAATGCAAAAATAGAGGTTTAATGTGTTGAAGGATGGTCATAGGCCTTAATTTATGTTTTAAATTAGAGGCGTGGGCCTTAATTTATGTCTAATTTAGAGGCCCATCATACCCCCTGCTGAAAGTGTTGCTCATCCTCTGAGCAACTTAGTGACCTCATTGTGGCTCATCCATGGCCCTGGTGGCCGCTCTCTTGTGTGTTAAGAATCTTGGCTGTAAGCTTTGCAAGGACAAGCCCAAAAACATATTTGTTCAAAGAAAAATCATTGTTTCCTGAGACCATTTGCTTGCCTTCTTGTCCTTTATTCAAGATGGTTTCTTGAATATTTTTTAGTTTGGAAAGGTCTTCCACACTCTTATCAACCTTCTGCTACCTTGTTCTGCCTTTTGGACACCTCCTATAGGATTTCTAGTTCACTGTAATTCCTACAGGATCATCTTGTAGAAAACATAGTCCCTTTGTAAATTGAAGTAAAGGAGTGAAAAAATGGCATAAATGGTCGAGGAATAAATGGTAATGAATGGTAAAATAAAAGTGTGAGTGACAAGGGTGTCTTTGTGATCGTCATTTTCTCTTTGACTCTCCTTCTTGCTGACCTGCAAATGGAAATTTCATGAAAATGGAGAGGATTCTCCCTTTTTTTTTTTTTTTTTTTTCTCTCAAGAATGAAATGGGATGGATGAATGATGAATAGATAGTGAATATGAAGTGGATGGAGGGTTTGGAGTGCTGTGGTGACCTTGGCCTTTGCAAAAATTTCTTCTTCTAACTGCTATTCTCATTCCTTGAAATCATCACCCTTCATAGTTTGACTTTTTAACATTGCATGAGTGAAGGAGTGAGTTGCAATTAACTAGCTAAAGGTAGCTGAGATTGCTAAACAATCCTTAGGTTATAAAACATCTCTCATGCATTGACAACAAATTTCTAACTATAATATGTTCAAGAGAAGATGTCATGAATATTGCATACCTATACCTACCCGATGGCTGTTGGAGAGACATGCATGCTGCTGCTAAGTTGATGTTGATGTACAGGTGGTGGATGGTGATGTTGATGATCCTAATGCTGCTGCTAAGTTCTGGAGGAGCTTATTTGACCTCTGGATCTCCTTTAAAACTGTTCATTGCTAATCCTGTAGGTGTTGTTTTGTATCTTGTAGGTTTATAGGACAATGACTTGTTTTGTCCATATCTCCCAAACGGTAGATTGGATTGAGCTGAAACTTTTTGAGCATGTTTCCATCAGCATTATGCACCTCCCCATAGAAATATTTTGTTCAATGGATGCACGGATCTCGATAAAAACTAAAAATGGATGAAGATGATGCAGCCTGATTTATTGGAAACCATGCATTGAAATTTGCTGAAATTACTTGGGCATATTACTAGCATCCATATGCATCTCCCCAAGAAACAAAATTTTTAAATGGATGCACGAATATTGAGAAAATGCAATAATGGCTGAAGGTGATGGAGGCCGATTTCTTGGAAATCGTGCACTAGAATTTTCTTAAATTTCTTGAGCATGTTACCATCATCCATATGCATCTCTCCATAAAACAACTTGGAAAATGGATGCATGGTTTTCAAGTTATGGAAAAAACAAATTTCTTCTCTATGTATTTTTGTATCAAGTAGTAAAATAGAGCATCTTGTAGTTTTTTAGGATAATGAGGAAAATGAGTAGTAGAAGCTTGATAATGATGGGTGGATGATGAAAATAGATGAGGGTGATGGATTGACATGGACTTGGCCTTGTTGGAGCATTTGAGCGAAGTAGGAGAAAGTTAAAATTTGACTTCCTTTGATTAGGCTTGACCAATTTTTCCTTTGGTACCAACTTGTTCTTGTTGCTTGCAAATGTTGGAGAGTACATGCATGCATGGAGCAAGCATTCTTTTATTTTTTCTCTTTTTTCTTCTAGGGCTACTAGCCACCTCAATGAGGTTTTCAACAAGTAGGTCTGCCTAGGTGCCTCAAAAGACGTTTTCACCTAGGATCTTTTTTTTTTTTTTTTCAACCCATTGACCACCTCATGGAGGTTTTCAATCAATGAGCCAATATGAGGTGCCTCCAACGGGATTTTCACCTTAGGTTTTTTTTTTTTTTTTTTTTTAATCTTATTTTTCAAATTTTTTTTTTCATCTACCCTACCCTACTTGAAAAACAAAATCACTCTCAAGTATAAGAATACTTCCAGTGGAGCCATGTGCACATCAATATGACAAACAAAATGATGTGGAGGCTTGAAATGTATGCTTTGAAATGTCTTGGATTCCAGAGACCAAATGATTTGACTTTGAAAGGATCAAGCATAGTTGAGGAAGAGAGTGATGCTATAACTTAGTGACTGTCTGGAACTATATTTCAATATAGTTGAGATGTGCTTTATCCTTTTGCTGATATGGATCATTTTTCATGTCTTTTTCTACCATGACCTTCAAATCTTCCTCTTTTTGCTGATTGTTCTCTTGAATACATGGAGGATTTGATGGTAACCATGAAGGAGTTCTCTCAATCTCTGATTTTGGTGTCTGTTCTTCATCAATCGCAACCCATGGTTCTGTGGTCTTCTTATTTAAATCTTCTTATTTTGGATGTGGTCCTTCAATGATATCAATATGATTTCTTTTTTGCAATACTCTTCCTGAGCTATGGTGAATACCATTGATCTCAAGAGATGTTTGGAAGTGTTGTACCTCAGCATTGTAAGTGGGCTGAGCTACTCCAATGTGTGGGTTTGGAAATGGTGGTACAGGTAGTTGAGTGGGAGTGTATATTTGAGATGGATGTGGATGAGGTTGTGGTTGTGGTGGAGGTGAATGGTAGGGATAACATGGAGTTGGGTATGGAGGATATTGAGGAAAATATTGAGGATATTGTGGATGGCTCCCATAAGTTCATTGCCAACCTTGTTGCCAAGACTGGTTTTGGGGTTGAGATGGCCAATGTTGCCAAGGAAAGAGTGTGTTCCCAGTACTTTGAGGTGTATGTGCATAAGATTGAAATTGTGAATTAGGATCTTGCCTCATATCAGGCTGAATAGGCTGCCATGGTCCTCTTGGAGCTACATAACATAGCTGCATTGGCAATTGACTTGCTCCATTTTCCTCTTGGTAAACTTCTTTCAACCTTGGTAATGATGGAAAATGTTTAACATCATGTGATTTTGCAACAAAAATATTAGAATTTTCTTTTCCTTCATATTGCATTCTTAACATTTCTAATTGTTTTATTAGATTGCTAAGAATTTCTATTTTAAAATCGTGAAACAACTTTCCAAGTTTAGGTTGACTTACTGATCTTGATGTTGATTTACCTACTCTTGCTTTTTCTCTTGATATGTGTTTGCATGTTTCACAAATTTCCTCAAAAGATAATTGATATACATCACCTCTACTCATGATATTAAGAAGATCAATCCACTCATCCCTAATTGTTCTAAGTAAGAGGGTTTTCAGAGTGTCGGATCCTAAATGATGTAGTTTTTCCCTCTTAACATTATACATGAACCTCTCTATTAGATCCTCAAGACTCTCATCTTCTCTTTGATTCATTCTAAATATTTCTTCTTTAAGATTATGATCTTTATATTTGTCTAGAAATATCTTTTGCATATCATTCCATGATATTATTGAATTAGTCCCTAAAGTCATGAACCATCTAAGAGCTCTATCCTTCAATGTTGCCGGAAACAATCTCAATTTTTGAGTTTTTAATAAGTAACAATAAGATCTACAAACAATCTCAAATTCAAAGAGAAAGGTTTCCGGATCCTCTGACCTTAGACCATGAAATTTTGGAAGAAAAGAGGGAGGAATGTTCTTCATGTGCACACTACCATCAATATCTTGAATGGGAAATCCGAGAGGATCTTCCTCATTGTTTTCATCTCCATCCATTTCTTCTACATTTTTTGTCGTCTTCTTCTTCTACCTGCAAAAGTGAATGGTGATATGGCTCTTACTGCACCATGTGATCAAATGGGGGGTGCGTTGGTGTTGGAGAAATTTTGTTTTTGTTTTTATGATTGAATGAAAACTATAATGCAATGAAATTTTCTACTTTTGAAATTAAATATGCCTAATGCAAATATTTTGTTTTTGAAAGAAGTGAAAATACATGAATCAACTAGGGAAGAAAACAATGCATACTTTGACACCTCCCAGACAATGGAACCAAAAAGTGATGAGCCTCGGTATTGCAACAAGAATGTTGCAACTCCCAAGGCTGCAGACTTTAATTATCAACTCGGGGTTCGTACAAACTTAAGAGGTGTTGGCACTATATGTGCGGCATACAATATGTTCTTCCTTTGCTGTCATGATGTAATGGAGTGCGTGTAATGAATTCAAATCTTAAACTAATTGTAGAAAATGAAATGTTCGAAATGGAACCTTAACCTATTGCAAGAAAGAAAGTACAAGGAAATAGATGGAAATTCAATCACAATTTCCTAATTAACTGCCAAGAAAATATGCTTGCAATAATGCTAAATTATCATGAACCAAATGCTACTATCTAAGCATGGAAGTAGAAAGCATCAAACATCACTAATGTGCAAGTAAAGGGATTGAAATAAATTTGTTTTTGTCTTTTTGCCTTTTCATGCAAAATCAAGTATGCAAACTAATTTCTTTTGGTGATGTGGCAGGTGAATTAAGGATGTTGGAGGTTGGATGGAAGGGTTAGGAGATGGTTGGATGGTGTGGGATACCCTTGGGAGGCTTTTGGTGACTTTCTTGAGGTTTTCCATCAATTCGGCCTCAAAACAGGCCATTTCAGGAAAACCTACAGGATGTACTAGAAACCTACAGGATGATCTTGTTGGAATTACAGGAAACCTAGAGGATACAACCAAGAGAAAAATGTGAGGTGTTGGACGTGATGGGAGGCTTAGGAAAGGTGTGTTATAGGGGGAATGGAGTGGGAAAATTCCTAGGATCACTTAGAACTCAAAACTAAAGTCGGGAGATGGATGGATTCACTCAAAAATCTTGGAGAAGTTTCCTTGTGAAATGATGAAATTGGTGAGGGTTTAATGACCAAGAAAATCAAATCCAAATTGGATGGGACAATTTTTTTTATTAACTAGGATGTCTTAGGTCACTATTCCAAGTGTAATCACTCAAAAACACCTCTGTTAACCCATTCTAAAAAAAAAACATTACTAGTAGAGAATCTAGAAATTCGAGAACAAGTGAGCTAGTAAATCTAAAAAATGCCTAACCAAATCAAGTGCACATGCAATGGGGTAATTTTTGTTATGAACTAGAATCATTTTGTGATCTAATGCAAGTGGAATCAATTCGATTGAAGCTCATTAGCATGCTCTAGAAAATAGAAAAAATTTATTGTTCTTTGCTAAAAAGGAGGTCAGCAATCTAGATTTGGGAATAAGAAGACTAATCCAAGCAACTCAATGATTACTATGAATTTCCAAAGCTTTTCCGAGGATGAAATAATGCTTATGATCCTACAAAAGAACCTACATCAACCATTTAATTTAATCCTCCAACAAAAAATCATTAATACTAAATGAAAAAATATAAAGAAATAAAAACTAGAGATGCATTAATAAGCAATGAAAATAAGGAAAGAAGATGATACAAAAGGGATCTAAGGCTCCTGGGGTGGCCAATCGCAAGGAAACTCAGAGACCTATGAAGGAGAACAAGATTTAGAAGTTGAACATGACACCAATATTCATTATTTTCATCAATAGAATTACATCCCTGCGAGAAAATATAATCGAGCTGCAAAAATACAAGCTCTCTCCACAATAATACTAATGAAAATCCTCCTAGAGGAAAATTAGACTTGGTACTTATACAAAATGATTAGGAATCATTCTCCATGAATGGAGGTAGCTTTCCCCACCAAAATCCCTTGATTAGTGCATATAGTCCCTAATACAAGGAATTTGCATTAAACGACAGGGAACACATTCCTAGATTTTCTCAATCATTGGAGTTCCACAATTTGTACCATAATTCCATAATATATTGTTGACTTATTATTTATTATTGATCCTCCAGTATTAGGGAACATGTCCCTAAATTATCTCCTCCTCCAACTCTTCATTATCTCCCCAATATTCTCATAATATTCCACAAAAAATAAATAATATCAGGCACAAATATTCAATTATTCATAAACCTTCCTAATGAATATATTAAAGCTAAAAATAAATTATCTAATGCAAAAAGAGAGGTTTAATGTGCTAAAGGATGGTCATAGGCCTTAATTTATGTTTTAAATTAGAGGCATGGGCCTTAATTTATGCCTAATTTAAAGGCCTATCAAAAAGTTTAATAACAAAGTTTGTTTAGTGTGGACTGTCTCCGAGCGCTGCTTTAATAGCGGGGATGTCGCTCCATTCATCTCATATAAATAAAGGAAATTAAATGGAAAAATACATAATTATGCCTCCATTCCTAGGAGTGACTTGAAATTCAACTACTCAAAATGTAGCAATCACAACACTAGTAGATCAATCTCATCCTCCTGATACTTTTCGCTGTAGAAATGACCTACTTCTAAAAGGTGCATTTATGTCTCAAACTTTGTGCCCAAGATTTAATGATGAAGGCAGTTTTTTGCCATGACCCCTGGATTCTTCTACCCAGATGCAAAAAATGACTGCACCAATGTGATACTTGCGAAATTCTGGTTAAAATGAGTATAAAAGCCCCATTCCAAGATTAAAAATTTTGGCCTTGAAGGGAATCTTTTAGATTCATCAAAGATTCTACATCAAAAATATTCTAAAAATATTCCATCTTGAAAAATGTGCAAGTAGGGTTCCACTCTTGGTTCCACCACTCAAAGTTCTATCAGGTTTAGGGTTTTCCCTATTGTGGTTCCACATCTTTGTGTTCCTAGCTCCTTGGCATTCTCATGCCCCACACTTGGCCCTACGCCCTCATCGAATGAACAATTATGAGTTTAAATACAATACACGAGCAAAATTTTCAAAGCTTCCTAGCTAGGCGTGTTGGATGGCACGTTGGAGTTTAGTTCGTTTCGATTTGGGTAGGCCCAGGGGTTAAACCTTGCGACCATACCATTTTGGTATATACAAAGCACACCGTCGTTACAAAACCAATTGTCTCCCAAACCATCACTGAACCTGTTGTAACATTATTTGGTAATAATAGTTGGATGAATTTATGATATGGTTTGTTTTAAATTGTTGGACACCTAATCCTCTAAGGGTTAGTGTGGAAGCATAATAGACTGAGGAAGTCCAAGAGACCTTGGGATGTGGAACCCAAGGATCAAACCATGTACTATAAATGTATATCATTTGTTAATAAAAAATACACTGTCATGTTTTATCTTTCATATTATCTTGCTGCCATGTGTGTGTTTAACATGGTATTAGAGTTGCGGGTGATCTCCTGCCCTGCTCTAGTATGAGCCACTTGTTTATGTGAGCTTGTTGTTTTGTGGCCTTCCTTACATGTTAGTCCTGCAGCCAGATTTTGGGAGGAAGCTAGAACCCGCCCAAGCATCACTGAACATAAATTCAGGTAATTAATATTTTGGGTTAGTAGTGGCTGTTGGCAGCAGTGAGACAGAGAATCCTTGAACGCTGAACAATTTGTAGGTTCAACGAAATAGAAGTAATTAGTAAATAAGTTTACCTTTAGAATTTTGAACATGCTGGGAGCTCAATATACTTTTCTGAATCATAGAACTTGAATGGTAAAAAGTGTTCCTCATGTACTTTACTAACGGAAAACGCTATTACATTTATTTTTTTTTATGGGGATTTTGGGGATTAGTGATGAGAACTCGACATAATTCCTTTGTGTTGGAATAAGCGTGTTGAGTCTGAATCTAGAGCTTTGCCAAAACTGATAGGAAGTGATTTGAAGCTCACACATTTCCACATGTCGAGATTTTGCAAAGAATAGTGCAGTGGTTCACAATGTGTATGCAACCACCTTAGATTACAACAATTATCTAATTTCAATATTCTTAAACTTGTAATCTATGAAATGGATCTTGTTAATTGCTTCATAGCTGTGCAATGAAACAGAGTTAGTTCTTTCAAGTTCTCTCTTAAATAGTCACCCCACTCTTCTGGCAGTTTTTCCAAATTTTGAAAATTAATGAATCTTAGGACTTGCAAAACTCGTAGCTGCTAAGTATCACTGAGAGAGATTTGACAGACAAAACAAAGGACCCTTTCCAGTTTTTCAATGATCTGTTGAAAGGCACCTTGAGCGGAATTTGGAATGTCGGGATAAGTGTTAGAGCTGCCCGGAACGGCAAGAATAAAAAGGTATTGGACACCAGAGCAAAGACAAACATCGTCATCGACTTCCCATTTCAATAACTTGCCTCTGGGATGATGATTGCACCTGCAACAGGTGTATAGAAATCGTACATAAGAAGATTCTTAGCTGTATATTTCCTCCTTTGGATTATGCTTTGACATATTGCTCTCAGCTGGACAATCAAATGCACTACGAGCATGAAGTTTTCCAGTTAATTTGAAGATCAAATCTCAAAGGCACAGATGACTTCCAATGACAGAAATTGATTCTCTGAATTGAGCATTAGAAACAACGAAATCATATGTTTATCCTACCTATATATATTTATCTTTTGCTACCAGAAAAAATATTCCATATATATAGCTTTAAATTGGGGAATTCCCGTGTCTGAAAAACCATACCGTTTCAACTCACTTAATGGCTCAGGTTTAACATTTAGCTTTCAGACCTCGGTCATATTAGAATTTGGACATTATCATTTTAACATGTTGTGATTATGGCCGTAATAATCCTCGTATCCAATTGAGCACCATTGAAGCTTCAAATTCTTAAATTGGTGAAAGAATCAACTAGAAGGCCTTGGTGGAAGAGGTCATCTTTAAGCGCTCTGAATTGTTCAATTAGAAGAGCCGAAATTATTGAGATCTTCGCACAGAAATTCCACCCGTTCTTCTTCAAAGAACATAACTGAAAAAAAAACCTTAATACAAGCATAGACATAAGCCTTGGGTCTAGCCTCTACTCAAGCCTCCTCCAGCAGTGCCACTTCTTTGCTTGCCAATCAAGAATATATGAGCTATCAACCACTAGGCACCTGATTCAGCCTGAGAAAAGTGATGTGAATGGTCGTTGGCATCCATGTATTTTTCAACATTGTTGTCAGCATAATATATATTTTGGTAGCCAGTAATAAGGTAGATCCTCCTTAAAATTGTGGGATCGTGCAAATTTGGGAAAATCTAGCATCGTTGGGATTGAAGTAGTTGGGATCATGCCCATATACCATGCTCCCATGATTTTCTTATTGTCATAGTTCAAGTAATTGTATAATTGATTTTTAAAAGGGTCGAAGCATAAAATTTCTTATGTAATGATATGAAATGGAATATGGCATAAGAAATTAATTAAACCTTTCCTGATGACTATTTTCATAGTATGATTTGGAGAAGTTTGAACCACACCTCACCAAGGGAGATTTGTTATTGACTGTGGAATAGTTTTGGCTAGTCTCTGCATCAGATTTGGATTTTTGATTAAAGTAATGCTCCATTTTTCTAAGAAGCTTGAAATATCTTTCCAAGAAACTTTTAGCTTTTTGAGGAACTCAAAGTATCATCAAGGCACTGCATTTTTTTGAAAAATGGATCAAATTGGTGAAGTATTAGAGTTCGTGACTACAATCTACTTCTAATGACACATTCCAAATCAGCAAAACCTCTCTCTCAAAAATTTAGACTTGTCTACAATATGCACAAGAACATATTGATTTTTTACAGCTTGAATATCAATTACAACAAGAATAATTACAACAATGGAGTCAACATTCTGAACCCGTTTATGTTCAAAACAATGAAATAAACTCCCATAAGCAGCAAGTCAATATTGTTGAAATTGATTCAAATCCAGTGCCCAATAAAGCTGCATAGTTACATGGAGATGAAGAAGTTCATCTTCCACTTCCCAAGCCCATCATCAAACCTTGGGAAGAGCTTGTCCACAACAAACACATAACTGGTCTTGGATATGACAAGGACATGTCCTTTCATATTCTAGACTACTCCAAACCAATCCAATTTCAAAGCACTGGATTTATTCAGGATGGTTCATCTTCACCTGCTCCTCATGACAGTTCACCTTCAGTTGTTTTAGATTCTAATTATCTTCCATAGCAGCCACAACAGATTGTGAAATGCCAACATTGTGACTGAGTTGGCCATCTGAAAGATCACTGCTTTGATCTTCATCCATGTAAGCACTGTCATAAAACCAGTCATTCTTCAAACAGATGCTTCAGAAACAAACCTCCTGCAAGAACAAAGATTCGTCTTGGATGGATCACTTCTTGGCAATGGGCATCAATAGCTAAGAAGGCATTCCAGTCACATTTCAGAACTTGTTATAGAGTATTGAATAGTCTTGCAATTTAGTTTTCTCCATCATCTCATCTTGTATCTGACAGGGGGGGAATGATGATCATCTACAAGCTTCAAAGCCACATCAAGCGAGCCTGAGCTACAACCTACCACACCAGTTTCAAAGTTGTAGCCAGAGACAAAAATGCCCCTGAGCATGCCTTCAATTGGTAATGCCTCTTCAAAAAACTTGGGACACTTCCTCTAGCAGAAGACTTCAACTTCTTTCCAGTTTCGGAAGATTCCAACAATAGAATTGGAGACACTTCCTCTAGCAGAAGACTTCAACTTCTTGCTAGTTTTGGAAGAGTTCTAGGAATTGCATTAAGCATTCCAGAGTTGGTGGTAATCCTTAAACCATCACAGGTTGAGACCTCCCTTTTCAGTTTGAGGTTATCCCTTTCATGTGGGGTGATAGCTCCTTTTCATGGTTGAAGGTTTCCCTATTCAAAACATTAGGAACACTTCCTCTAGCAGAAGACTTGAGCTTCGTGATAGAATTGGAAGAGTTCCATGAACTACACTAAGCGTTCCAATGTTGGTGGTCATCCCTAAACCACCGCCCTTTATACCAACATTTCAGAGAGCACATTCAGCCTAGTGCTGCCATGCATTTTTGCACGTTTTGTATTATAACTCTCTTCTTGGACTCATACATAACCCTTCAGATTAAGGGGAGGAATGTTGGACACCTAATCCTCTAAGGGTTAGTGTGGAAGCGGAATAGACTAAGGAAGTCCAAGAGACCTTGGGATGGGGAACCCAACGATCAAACCATGTACTATAAATATATATCATTTGTTAATAAAAAATACACTCATGTTTTATCTTTCATATTATCTTGCTACCATGTGTGTGTTTAACATAAATAAATGTGCCACCAAACATTATATGGTTATCAACCATATAACAAGGTTTTCTTTTGAATAAATGTGCCACTTCCATAAACCATATAATATGGTTTTATAACCATGTAAATAACCTGTTAAAATTTTTTGTTGGTTTATTTTCATGTTTTTGAATTTTATATAACCCATATTTTTATTATATGATATTATATGGCTATTTTAATAACCATATTTTTATATTTTTAAATTGGTTTTGTTTTATATGAGATTTTAATATTATTTTTTTGTCATTTTAGGACCAAAGGAACCAATGACCAGATGTTATGTGTCATTGACTAGTAGATCAATAGTTGGCTGCCATGTATGTCGTGGGTCCCACCTACTGACTGGGATACCATGTGGCATGTTGTGGGCCTCTTTCCTTGCTTTTCCTACCGAACTTCAAACTATGATAAGTTGGCCATATAGACTCAGATTTTAGTGCCATCTATGCCACCAAAATCGTAACAAAAAGAACTAAAACTTGGACTTAATTTCTCTGAGTACTTTGATTTTTAAGGTTCTCTAGAGCCGCTCAGATCATTCCTCCCTATTAAAGGCTTTTTGGTCTAGCAAAAGCATAAACATGAACCACAATCTTGATCTATATAACAGATGCCTCTGATATGCAACCTTCCCTTTCTTTCAACTTTGTACTTCAAAACTTAGAATGATGAAATTGACACCTATATCCATACGCAAACTTGTAATTGCCATTACATTTCTAGGCTTGCAAGAACAAAAAAATCCATACTTTCCAAGAGTTTATAACACACTCATGGTTAAGTTTATAACTTAAACCATATGCCATGCAATCCAACTAAAAGCCAAAATATCACTATGTTGCATATAAAAGTGATGTTATAGTTCATCACTTTTACAAACAATTTTGCAACATGTGATTTATAATGGCAGTCATGCCAAACTACTTAAAAAGGCTTCCAAATCTGGATGGAGCTTCTTGGGATGCAACTCTAGATGGAGCTCCCAACATGTAACTCTCTGGTGTCCTTTCTTTTTGCAATGGATGCAATGGTCCTTCATCCTCTAGACCTTCTTGACCTTCTTTCTCTCCTAATGTGGAGATGGATCCTTATGTTGTGACTCCTTCTTAGTTAACATAATGTTCCTAGAATGAATTTCTCTATTGCAAGTCCGACGAGGAGAGCTTGCCTTAGTTGTTCCTTTGAAATGTTCACCTCCTCTTGGAGTTGGTATACAATCACGATCGCTGGAATGGTGTGATTTTGTTTTCACTGTCTTGGACTTATTGCTTGAAGACTCTCTTGTATATTTCATTGTAACATACACCAACACTGCATATCATGGTAATTCCACCACTTGGATGGGATTCACAATGCCTTGGCCATTACCACCTAGGCCCTTTCCCTCATATCCCATCTTCTTCATGAGGTTCAAACCAATACCTGTGGTGTGTCTTTCAAAAGCACCAAAATCATCATCATGGCGAGAACATGGAAATGAAGAATCATTGTTTACCTCAATTTATGATTTTGAAGCTAGTGATGATGGATTTTCTAAGCCTTTGTTCCAATTCAACTTTTCTAAGGTCTCTTCCATGCATCATAGATGAAGCTGCAATCTTTGCTTCTCCTCTTTCTCTTCTTGTAGAAGTCTCCTCAATTCAAAATTATTTGCTTGAAGTCTTTAGTTTATCTCTCCATTTGAATGATGAGAATAAGATGAAGAAGAAGAAAATTCACTTCAATATGGAAACAGAGGTTCACCTTCATTCACCAAAGAATTCCTCTTCTTTTCCTTGTTTTCTAATCTCCTCTCATGATATGCAAACAATATGTCTACCATGTCTACCATCCTGTAGAAGGCCTTGTAGAGATTTTTGTTATTATCTATTTTCCTTCTTCATGTTGCACGCTCAATCTCTCGTTATCATTCACATTCACAATTCACATTAGCAAGAAGACCTATCTAATACCAAACTTGATCCAGATTCTCTGAGTTACTGGTATTATCCAAGATATTTTCTTCTACGATGAATTCAAAATTGCATGAAAGAGCGTATAAAAACCATGTATGCAAACACATAAAGAAGAGGCAACATAAATGAGATCATAAGACAATGCACACACACATTTGATACAGGAGTTTCTCTAGTGTGGAATACATCTCTAAGCTCTACTTTGATAGTTGGAAGGCCACTTCATTCATCTCATATAAAGAAAGGCAATTACAAGTTAAAATACATCATTATACCTCCATTCTTGGTAGTTACTTGAAATTTGCCTACTCAAACTGCAACAATCACAACACTAATAGGATTATCTCGTCCTCTTGATACTTTTGACTATAAACATGACCTACTTCTGAAAAGTGCATTATTTTCTCGAACTTCGTGACCAACGTTTAATACTAAAGGTGAGTTTCTTCCATGGCCCCTAAATTCCTTTTCCCAGATGAAAAAATGACCTCACCATTGTGATCCTTGCGAAATTATGGTTAAAATGTGTATAAATTCGACCTCATTCTGACACCGAAAGTTCGACTCCATAAGGAATCATTTAGATTCCTTAAAGATTTTACGTCAAAAATATTCTAAGAATATTCCATCAAGAAAAACGTGCAAATAAGGTCCCACTCCTATTTCCACCACTCAAAAGTTCCATTAGGTTCAGGGTTCTTCTTGTCATGTTCCACAACTTTGGGTTCCCTACTCCTTAGCTCGCTCACAACCCGTGCTCATCCCTTCACCCCCATCAAATGAACAATTATGAGTTTAAATACAATACACCAACAAAACTTTCAAAGTTTCCTAGCTAGGCTCGTTGGGTGGCATATTAGAGTCTAGTTTGTTTGGGTTTGGGTAGGTCTGGGGTTAAACACCGGGACCATATTATTTGGTATATACAAATCACACCATTGTTACAAAACCAATAGTCTGCCAAACCGTCACCGAAATCATTGTAACATTATTTGGTAATAATTGTTGGATAAATTTATCATATGGTTTGTTTTAAATATGAATGCCACCAACCATTATTTGGTTATCAACCACATAAGAAAGTATTTTTTTGAATAAACGTGCCACCACCATAAACCATATAATATGGTTTTATAACAATATAATGAACTCGTTAAAAATATTCTTTGGTTTATTTCTATGTTTTTGGATTTTATATAATCCATATTATATTATATGATTTTATATGGTTATCTTAATAACCATATTTTTATATTTTTAAATTGGTTTTATTTTATATGGGATTTTAATATTTTTTTTTTGTCTTTTGTAGGACTAAAGGAGCCAATGACACTTTGTGTCAATGACTAGTAGGTTAATATTTGACTATCATGTAAACCATTGGTCTCACCTACTAACCGGGATATCATGTGGCATGTTGTGGGCCCCCCTTTTCGTACGTGTCTTGTCAAACTTCAAACTATAATAAGTTGGTCATACAGACTTATATTTAAGTTTCCTTTGTGCCACCAGAATCATAATGATGAGAACTACAACTTGAACTTGGTATCACTGTGTTCTAAGACTTTGATTTTTGAGGTTCTCGAGAGCCACTTGGATCAACAAATAACTAGAAACAAATGCAATATTGGATATAAACATATAAGGATGTGTTTTGGGATCCTAAAGGGTTACCACCTAAGAGGGGAGTGGAGCATGATATCCAAATATTGATGGGCTCCCCATTTCTAAACATTGGGTTGTACATCTAGTCTATCATAAAAGCAAGTGAGGTGAAGAAACAATTGTAGCAACTACTGGAACAGAGTGTCATTTGACCGAGTACATCAACATGTGGATCACCCATCATCATTGTGCAAAAGAATGATGGGACTTGGTAGATGTGTATAGATTACATGGATTTGAACAAAATCATGATCAAGAACAGGTACTCCCTACATAGGATAGATGATCTATTAGATTCATTGTAACAATCAAAATACTTTACCAAGATATACTTAAAGTATGGATATCATCAGGTTCGAGTTAGAGAAGAAGAGACTTGGAAGACCGCCTTCAAAATCAAGCAAGTTTTGTATGAGTGGTTAGTCATGCCATTTGGCCTATGTAATGCACCAACTACGTTTATGAGATTAATGAATGATGTATTGTTCACTTTATAGATTCATTTGTTATTGTTTTTCTGGATGATATATTGCTAAATAGTGTTACCTTGGAGGACCATATCTCACATTTGACGCAAGTGTTGGAGACATTAAAGAAGCACCAATTGTTAGAAAATCTCAAGAAGTGTGAGTTTTCAAAACAATATTTGGTGTATCTGGGGTATGTGATAGGTGGAGGAGTGTTGCAAATGGATCCTACCAAGATGAAGGCCATCATGAAGTGGTGAATGACTACTAATGTTTATGAGGTCAGAAGTTTCATTGGGGAAGAACAATACTTGAGGAAATTAATAGCCTTGTTTTTAGTGGTAGCAACACTGTTGCACACCATAATAGCAAATGGAAAGAGTTTTTAGTAGGGAAAAGGCCAATAGAGGGGTTTTAAGGAGCTAAAAAAGAAGGTCATTGAAGCACCAATTCTGGTATTACCAAACTTGTAGTAGCCCTTTGAAGTGGAGACTGATGCAAGTGCGTATGTTATTATAGTGGTCTTGATGTAGGGAGAAAAGCCTATATACTACCATTCTAAAGTATTTCATGGGGCATTTATTAACTACTGTACCTTTGACAAGGAGCTCTATGCCCTAATGCAAACTGTGAAGAAGTGGAATCACTATCTGATGGGAAAGGAGACAGTAATCCACACAAATCACCATTTTCTACAATACTTGTAGGGTAAGCTAAAAAAGAGCATGCATTACAAGTGGATGTGGTTTCGACAATAGTTTCATTTGGTGATCAAGTACAAGAAGAGAAACATAAAGAAGTTGGTGGACATGCTCTCAAGGCCACCCACATCAAAGATCACAACTTTGGGGACTCTTATGCACATGGATCCATTCACCCATGATGCATACAAAGAGGCTTATTTAGAGGATGAGGACTTCAAGGAGGTGTTTCAGCAGTTTCAGATTCAAAGTCATGTGCACGATGGTGGTAGCCCCATTGAATACCATATTCAATATGGGTTACTCTACATGATGGATAAGCTATGTGTTCCTAAAAGTGATCGATTATAACTGATTAGAGAGGCTCACATCTCCAAGGTTGCAGGGAACTTTGGTGTAGGGAAGACCATGGCTAACTTGTAGAGGTATGTGTATTGTAGGGAGTTGGAGGGTGTATAAACCTTGATATTATCTTTAAGATTGAACCTCATTCCATATTGAGTGGGGAGTCAGAGGGTGTATAAACCTTTATCTTATCTCTAAGATTGAACCTCGTTCCATATTGAGTGGGGAGTTGGAGGGTGTATAAACCTACTTCTCCGATTCGACGACAACTCTACGAGTGTTGTCAGACTATGGGCCCATGCCATATCGAGTGGGGAGTTGGAGGGTGTATAAACCTCCTTCTCCGACCCGACAGATAATATACGAGTGTTGTCAAACTATAGGCCCATGCCTAGCTTAGTACATGATTTGATAAAGTGTTTTTTTGTTTAATGAAATATTTGTTTGATAAATATATTACCTTTTAGCCTTCTTTTAAAGCAATATGATCTGACAAAGAAAGTTACCCATAAGTAATTTTAATGAAATGTTATAAGGTAGATCTTGGGAGATAGTAAATATATAGGATATATTATTTAGTAATTAATTTTATAAATTACCTTAAATATTTCTTGGTCATCTGTTTTATCAAGTGGTTTTCTTTAAATTCTACTTTGATTCATGACACACAATGTATAAGAAATTGAGTTTCCAGATTATAGTAAAATGAAAAAGAAACTCTACAAAATTTATAAAAATGATTTTTATCATTTTTTTAATATAAACACATTAAATAATAAAAATATTAATAGTTTTATAAAACATTTCAATTCAAGCCTCCCTTCAATCAAATGAAATTCATAAGCATTGTAAAATATGGTTTCATCCTTGTTGAGTGACCTCTGTGAACAAAATTCAACAAATTTTTATTTAAAAGTGACCTTTAAATTCATGTATCACATTTTTTTTATCTCCATTTTAATTTATATCTATTTACTCATAAAGACGTAATTTGAAAATGAAGTATTGATTTCTGCTTTTTCTGGTTTTCTAACAAGCTTCATGGATAATTGAATGTTCAAGCTTATAATCTCGTTACTTGTTATAATCTACCAAAAAAAATATTAATTCTTTGATATTTTCTTCATATATGTTTTACGAATACATATATATATATATATTTTATATGGCTAGAGCTATAAATAACTAGTCTTATAATTCGAAATAATTTACAATCTAACCATGCAATGTAAGTAATAAATAATGTATAAATAATGAAATTTCATTTGATTTCATATATATATGGTTTAATAAATAATGTATAAATAATGAAATTTCATTTGATTTTATATATATATGGTTATTAGATTCACAGTATAAAATATGCATATAGTTAATAGAAGATTAGATATTGCTTATAGTTTTATATTTATATAGGTTTATGCTTATCAAATAGTTTAGGTTTGATTTTTTGATATTGTAAATGTGAGTAATCCCTGCAATGATAATATGATTTGATTTCAAATAAGTGATTCTTTAAAATTACTCGCAGATGTGGAATTAGTTTCATCATTTTTATTTCAACCTAATACCATATGATTTTTAACATTATTTACTTAGATTAAATTATGTTTTCATCAGTTTAAGAAGATTTATCATGGTCACCTTTAAATAAGTTTAATAGAATGAATCTTGGTATATTTTCCTCTTTTGGAGATTACTCCTCTTTTTGTGGGCATCTTTCCCATTTTTGTGAAGTTCTTAGTTATGGCAATAATTTCTTAATTATGTTTAGTTATATGTGCTAGTTAATGATGTTAATCCTTTAACTGTTTTATATTTTTTATTAATACATGATTAATAAGATTAAAAAAAATAATACACACACACACACTTTAATGGATATGTCACATTCCTTAAACAAAATCACTTATGTCTTTAACTCCATTCTTCATACTTTAAATTTTCTCTAATCAATTTCACTGATTTTCTTTTTGTATTCTAGGAAGTAGAATAAGATGGGATGAAATAGGAAAAGGCTTGTGTAGGTGAGAATCCACAAAGGTAACATGATTTTTCAAGAGGGTCATATTTGGGAACAACAGTGATCTAATTAAAAAATGGAAAGAGAAGAAAGGAAATAAAAATAAAAATTAGATGATCACTGCGAGATTGTGTAAAGACCAATCACATGTAGGTGTAATGCGTGGAGGAACAATGACTAGAATGGATGTCATGGAGAAACCTAATACAAATCAACAATGGGTAAGGAAAGTTGTATATCCTCCACCGAATGATCCACTTTGTTTTCCTATAGATTGTTTCAGTGATAGGAAACAATCTAAAAGTCATTCAATGAGGAAAAAATTCCTCCTGCTCTAGGTCGAACACTGACTTGCTTCAACCATAGTGGGTATTCCCTATGTCTGATATTGCTTATATGTATTTTACATGATAGCAAATAAATATAGAAAAATTATAGATATGTTAGAATCGTTGAAGTTTATAAATGGTTAAGATTATGTTGTAGCGGTTACGACCACACTCCAAAATTTTTCCTTAGCTTCGTTTTGGAGCCTCCCTACCAACCATCCTAGCAGCATGTCTTACACTATCAAGTACACACGCTTCATTGTTTTTTCAACAACTTGCCAACATGTGCATGTTAATTTGCTTCACTCCCCTCACAGGCTTCTCTTCAGACTTGGCCTAGTTGCTAGCTGAGTAGCTCCCTCAGAAAATTGCACAATTCTGGAGGGGAACTAACCTTCACTCTAGAAATTGTGCAAATCTGCTGACCAGCCTACTGGGCTAAAAAATTGTACAATGCAGTCAAACAGTCTTCCTTGGGAAAATTACGCAATGTGGCCCAGCACTGTAGCTCAACCCAGAAATTGCGAAAATAAGTTGGGTAGACTGCTGAGCTCCAAAATTGTGCAAAGTAGTCAGATAGGCTTCCTTGGAAAAAATGCACAATCTGGCTAGCACTGCATCTTAGCCTAGAAATTGTGCAATTTTGTGTAGCAGTCACCTGCTCCTCCCAAAAATTGTGCAATTCATTTGGGACAGCAAGCCCAACTCCTCTAAAAAAATTTCGCAATCCCTCTAGGAAAACAAACCTAGCTCCTCCTAGAAATTGCACAAGTTTGGATAGCAGTCACCTTCTCCTCCCAAAAATTACGCAATCCTTCTGGGATAGACAACCGAGTTCCTATCACAAATTACAAAAATTCCTCTCTCCATCAAGCAGGCTGTTGCATGTGTCTTCAGGTTGATCGGTTCCCTCTGGGATTGAGCAAAACTGATTTTCATGCATGGGATTCTCTTCTCAAAATAGCAAAAGGAAACATGCAAAAGGCATCCCTAGATCTACGGATCTCTTTTTAGTTGTTGGAGGTTACATGCAAAGCTCATTTTAGAAACCTCTCTCCAAGTCTCGCTTTTTCCTAGATTTGTGACATGCGCGTTAAAACCTCGATCTTATCAAAATTCACGAACCGAACACTAAAGAGCTCATTCCTCACTTCAACCTTGCAACTCTAACATCCCACATTTCATCGAGGAGTCTTTGACAATTTTAGCTTAGTTGTTTCAGGGTAAGTCCGATTTTCATTTCTTGCACCATGTTTCTATCGCCTTTTGTGTTTTGGTTTGTGTGAGTGTTGTTTGATTGATTTGAATGATCAGTTGTTGCCTTTTTAATGTATGTTAGCTTGTAGAAGCATCATTTTAGTTTTCTTTTGCATCTCACTGCTCTCGCATGCATGATGTTAGCACCTAAATCCGCCTTGGGCTGAAGGAAGGCAAAATTCAGGGTAACCACAAACCACGCTCAGTCTGGTAGCTAGCCCTACCAGAACAGGAGAGGGCTCTCTCCGAGTCACGCTCAGTGAATAGATAAACAAAACGGTCTGAGATGACTCACTGTGAAATATTGATCTTAGACTAGTAAGTGAATATGGATACAAGAAGTGATTTTTATGAATGACTGTGTTTCTGGGATGGTATGGGACCAATGGACTGCAATGAACAAAGAATTTAATACAAAGGCACTGATTACTTCGTGAGGCAAGATAGGCGGAGAGTCCAACAATTTAGTTTGAAACAACGCGGAATGGAGATATTTCTTAGGAGAGTGAAAAGGGCATTAGTACATGAATCCTTTTCAACAGAAGAAAGAACACTGAACATGAAATTTTCCCACATGCAGAGCAATAAAATTGAATTCTACCTTATCTAACTTAGAAAATTTCACTGGAAATGAATATGAAAAGAATTATGAAACATAACGAAATACATATGAAACATAAGAGACACATTTGCTACACTCACAACCACAAGAATCTCATGAAACAGAGCCACTGCCTTTCATTAATCCTCTGTAAAAATATACATTGAAGAAACAGAGTTTCTTTCCCACAGTATCCCAGAAGTTACAAGCCAACCAACCCTTTGCAAATAGTTTGCATACAATATATAGAATGTGCCATGAAGAGATAAAATTCCCAAGGGTTGGGGAGTTACTCAAATCATTACAAAATGGAGGTGGAAAGCCAACCATTAGCTACAGGTGCAGCATTACAAACATGACAAATGGCTTGGGTGAATATTTGCCTTCCTTTGCCACTTGGATAGAAGCCAATTTGGAGTGAAAATACTTTAAATTCCACCTTATGTGCCGAAAAGGTGAAATGTAGATGAGAGGACCCACTTTGGAGAAGTCGCGAATCGAAATTTCGCAAAACGAAGGTGAAATTGGCCTTTTTTCCTATATGCGTCGCGCCAATTCGGAGCCTATTTTGAGGCACTTACAGGAGTCCAAAATGTGCCCAAGTGTGCTTGTTGAAAAGAATGTCTTGTCTACTTTCCAACCCAAGTGGAATTTTTGAATTTGGTGCTCATTTGCCCCTCCAAATCTTCATTCTCCCAAGACTGCTTCCTGTGTGTCAAAATAGGGGCAGAGAGGCCATTTTTTGGGTGTTTTTGACCTCCTGGAGACTCAAATCATGCCCAAATTTCTTGCCCAAGCACTAGTAGTCGTGATTTTTCATGTTGAGTCCAAAACTACAAGCCATTTGTCATTTGGAGCTCTCAATCCACGACGCGACGCACAGGGAGAAAAAACCTGTGTTTGTGACCAAAAAATTTCCATGTGACCAAAATTGTCCCAAATTTCTTGAAATTTGGGTTGGAGGTTCTCTAAGAGGCACTATCCTGGGCCACAGAAGCTTCAAACAAGATTCGAAGCCGATATTGCTCTTTTGCCTCTTTTGCCTCTTTTGTTGCTTTGCTCAATTTTTCCTTCAAGCTTCTTATCCGGGCCTTTGCACTCATGTTCCGTGCCCTGTAATGATAAACCATCCTCCTCAGTATGGTTTTGTTTCTATCGGCCTTCTCCAGTAGTCTCTCCAGGTGTATGTTGATTCGCTCTAGCCAGGACTCACGGTCATTGTTGATCTCTTGCTCCAAGGTAGTGAGCTCGATCCTCCTTTGTTGGGTAGCTTGTCGATTCTCACAGATGCTTTGTAGCTCCATGATCTCATGCTCGTCCGCAAGCTGCTTATTCCTCTACTCCAGATACTTGATGATCCATCTGGCCCTCTCCACATTGAGTGAAAAGTCTTGGATCTCCATGTTCTACTCTTGAATAGTCATCCTAAGTAGGGCATTCTCCACCTCTGCATCATCATCCTGAATGAGGATGAAATTGACCTCCTGCTCACCTGATGGCCCCTCATCATGCATGGGCCTCTTGCCCTTGTCCTGTACCTGTGTAGTTGATGCCGGAAGCGAGGCCCCTTCCACCCCGGGTGGAGATAACACTCGCTTTGCTGCTACAAACAAGTGCCTACTGCCTCTATGATATGTCACGAGTACTGGCATAGTCGTGTTCTCATGGTGCTCATACTGATGAGAAGGACCACCTATCTCTTGCTCTGGCTCTGATAGTACCTATGATGTGCTGAAGAGGTCATGGGAGATGAAGTCCTCCCAAGTAATGCCCTGCAATCCCAACTAATGATCTACCAAAATTCGGATAAGAGTAAAGTGATACACACTATTAAGCTGCTGCTAAGGGGTCTTATGCAGCATGAAGGTGTTCATCCTCTCTATGTTCCTGCATATGAAAAATGGGAGGTTCATCATCCTCACCCTGGTAAAGTGCATGAGAAACATGATGTGATATGCATATAGTCGAGAGAACCTCCCCTCACAGCCGAAGTACTT
>APFE031141150.1:3182-28435 GCA_000404065.3 Pinus taeda
GAGAAAAAGCAGACCGCTCTGATACCACTGATCCGGATTTAAACAGGAAGGCAACAAATTACAGAGATAACCATATACACAAATATGCAGCGGAAATAATACTTCATTTCATTAATGGAAAATACTGAAATATGCTTACAATCAGAAATGGAAATAAACTAGCTAGGGCGATGGTAGCTATCTCTGAGAAGAGATGTGTGGGCTACATGCCTCTGAACTGACTTACAATGAGGCTCGAAGGCCTATTTATTGGTGAGAAACAATGAAAAACCCTTAACATTCCAAAACCTAACCCTAGGAGATGAAACGCCAAACTGTGGGCCCCGTTTGGGGGTAAGTTGGTACATCAACTTCCCGGGGTCGTAACTTTAGCATATGATCTCCGTTTGACGCGTACAATAGCTCATTAGAAAGATCTATTCGAGTACTATCATTGTTGGAATGGGAAACATCGGTCCATTGCATGGATCCATGTTGCCCCCAGATTCCCCAAAAAACGTTGTTTAGGGCCTCAAAACGGCTCTGGAAGTTCAGGACCCGAAAAACTGCTAAAAATAGTAAGTTGTGCTACAATTAAGGAAACTGAAAATGCTGAGAAAGAAATTGGTGGGGGTCCAGGTGGATTTGGTAGGTGGCCACCAATATCCACCTGGATCACCCCATGTTCTCCCTTTCTATGTCCTAGAAAAATTAATGGCTATAGAGATAGTCTATCAGACTTGCAGTGAAGGAGGGATGAGAAAAACATTGAAGGAGTCAAAGAAGGCCATTTGGCCTCAATTTCCTATATCATGTGGAGTGTTTGCATTACATGACCTTGGACATGTGTTCATCGAAGTAGATAATATGTTGTCTCTACGATTACCTAAGTTCCTTAAAAGATAATACGACCCATTTGGTATTGTCAAGGATTTTACTACTATGGTCAAAACAAAGATATTCAACAATGAGAAGGACCCATTTGATGATGTTTTCTTACAGAAGAGTACCTTCAAAGAAGTGAAGCATATGGCACAGATACTTTTTGATGAAGAGTATCTTGAAGCATTTTATAGCTACAAATAAAAGAGATTATCAAAGGTCCCATTGGACCAATTGTTAATTGAACCAATAAGGAAGCCCACTACCAGTGTAAGCATAGATGGTGACTCTAAGGAAAAATCTAAAACTCATTCTAGAAAGGAATCTTGAGAGAAATTTGCCAAGAGATTCGAGAAGTCATCAGAAAATAAGAAAAGCAGGAGCAAGGAATCAATCCAAGATACAACGCAGTCTGCAGCAAAGACAAATGAACAGACTTCAATCATCAAGCAGACTGAAACCCATACTCCCTCTATACAGTTGATAAATCCTCAGGTAATTAATTTAGAAGAGGAGTGGGATAATTTCAACAGAAAACTCAACACAGAGGAACAAGCACCAAAGATGCAAATGATACATTAGGAAAAAACTTCGGAAATTATAACAGAGTGAATTGTGAATACTCAAGAAATAGAACACATTCCTGTTACCCCAGCTCTGAGATTGTTTTAAGAATAGAAGAAAATCCCCCCCTTGATGTATTTTACAGCACACAGCACAAGGCCATTGTTAAGAGATGGAGAAAGAAAATAAAATTGGAATCCACCACTGCTACCACTCCAGACAATGAGCTGATGGATGTCCTCTGGAAAGACTCATCCACCGACCCATTGGCCAACCTCACCAGGCTCCCGTAGTTCACAGGTGCATACACTACAGAAACCATTGACAAAGCAACAGAAGTACAATTGTTGCTTAAAGAAAAAGAAAAGAAAATTTTGTCACTAGAACAACAGTTACAACAAGCCAAAACCAACCAACAAGCAGAAAACAATTGGCTAAGCTACATCAGGAGTTCCAACAAATGCAAATAGGACATCAAAGCAGCTTGGCAAGTAAGGAGGCATAGATATAGAGCATAACAGATTTGCATAAGGATGACCAAAACATTGATCAATTTTTCACCAAAGCACTTAGCCTCAAATCCCATCTCACACACCAAAAAGAATTTCTTGCCAAAAAATCTCGCGATGGAACTCTCACTGCGAAATAAGTGACAAGTTAACACGCCAAGTTGTGGAAATGCAACTTGAA
Source organism: Pinus taeda (assembly GCA_000404065.3). NCBI lineage: Eukaryota > Viridiplantae > Streptophyta > Pinopsida > Pinales > Pinaceae > Pinus > Pinus taeda. Next base: position 5,298 of record APFE031141150.1, read on the forward strand.
TATGATGAAATTCTTAAAAAGGTTTCAGATCTCATAACTTGGAAAAATATTGAGAATGGGAGAAGAGCCGACATGCCCAAATTGGATGAATCACATAAGGAGATCTTATTTGCAAGTTGGGGTTCTCGGCTCAAAGAGGCAGAACAGGCAACAAAGGATGCGGCAACAGTGGAAAATAGCGTCACTGAAAGTGTAAATGAAAACTTTCATAGTGTTAATCTTGTGGTAGAAACCACCCCTGGTTTCCTTCTGAATGCAAAACAACTTGAATTACAATGGAAACGGGTAGCAGAAGAAAGAACGGAAGAAATTATGTAAGTGACCAAGTTAAACTGGGAGTCATATTGGCAATATCTGGTAAAACCACACAGCCAGTGTATGACCCTAAAATTCCTAATTGTTTCTATTGAGAAAATGGTGCCAACGATCATCAATGCCATGTATATAGGACAACTGAAAGTCGAAGTCAGCCAACCTACACTCCTCAAGACCATGCTAGATATTTGCGATCTGAAAGATCAAATGTAGGATTAGTCATTATGCACATCTCTATTTTTACTTTATTTTTCTTAAATTGAAGTAGGTCATTTAAACCTCCTCAACATTTTTTTGTAATAATCTATTTTTAGTTTCATAAGTTAGTATTTAAACCCCTCTCATGCATTTAGAGAGGGGTCCAAAAATTTTATTATAAACATTCTTTAGAACATGCACTTCTAACACTTTAAGGAAGTTTTGGTGAAATTAATGGAATAGGATCTATTTTCTACTTGAATTTGACATCTTCTACTGAAATTGCACTTCTGTACTCTCAAATGATATTGGATGATTTGAAAGTAGATCAATATTGTTGGAGCACATGAGTAGAACTTATTATAAACGGTACTTTTATCTCTTAATTCTTTTTATTTATGTGTTAGGCAATACATTATCATCAACTTGTTTATGTATGAAAGTTTGAATTTTTTGATTACCATTATTGCACTATTGTATGATGATGATTTATAGTTTATGCTAAATACATGAATGATTTTTATGCGATATATCACTCATATCATTTCGGCTAACTTTTTATACGAAACGATCATTGTTAAATGGATTCACTTCTTATCATAATTGAATGATCTTTATTATCAATTGCTTTCAGACATCATTTTAGATCACATATATCACGTTACTCCCGGGATAGTCACAGTTAGATAAATATTTTTGATTAGGACAAATTGCACATGATTATTAGTTAAATTAGATTAGTTTGAGGCTAAGTATTACCCCAAAAAATTTCAAAACATCATCCTGTTAGCACAAGCATAAAAATAGATTGGGAAGCTAGTCCCATCATCCCCTGTCAGAACCACTATTCCAAATGGAAAAGGAGCTATCCCAAGGTCCAGACCAAGTGGTTAGCCCCCTTGTTGAGGCAATGATTTTTGAGCTGTCAACATATTTGGCACTAGAAGGAGGGCCATTACTATGAATGGCAAGTAAATCTAAATCTACAGGCCATCCTAAGAGTAAAACTCCCTCACCATCACCTCCAACTTCTCATTCGCATTCCAAATCTCCTATTCCCAAGCGAGAAGTTGAAAAGAAAAATACAGAGCCCACTACTGAAATCCTAAGCAAGCTAGGTAGTTCTTTCTCTAAACCCCCTGAAGTACAATATTTGATCCACAAATTGCAGGGGATTTCAATATCTCAAGAAAAACCTGAGTTATCCCAAGGCAGTGTCACTTCTCAATATACCCCATCACAACCGCTAACTACAGCATAGAGTGAAAAACCTAGAATCCCACCGTTTTAATTTCCTCTACCAAGTTGTAAAAGGGCTAAAAAGACACTATCAAAATCTCACAGCAAGGTTCTTTCATGATCATCATCCATTCCATCCATATCATTGCAAGGTCACACACCCGCTTCCCAACTCCAAATCATGATTCACATAGGTACAAGAGCTACACCATCCTCTACCCAATTACCTTCAACCACTAATTCACCTTCTTCTACTAATATCCCAAAAGTGGCACACAATCAATCTCAACCAAGGCCATGGACCAACCCAGGAGCTTTTAGACTGGCTGGACCTTTGTCCCAATTTCCAGCACATCCAGAAAAATGGTTACCTAAATTTAACCCTAATAGTGGCCTATTAGCTGAAGAACATATAAATAATTTCATGTTGTCCATTAATTTGAATGGAGTAGCAGAAGAAGATGCAGTTGTAAGATTACTCCCATATACTCTACAAGGAGCAGCAGGGTCATGGTACTTTTCATTACCATCAAGCTCTATTAATAGTTGGGATTCTTTTCAAGAGAAATTTTTAACTAAATTTGGAGATGATAGGTCTACAACAACTTTGATAAATGACCTATCCAATTTGAAAGTTGAACCAAAAGAACCCATGAAGGACTTCAAGTCACGTTTCAATAATTTATTGAATAAAAGACCTATGGCATCCAAGCCTAGCGAGGAGGTTTGAAATGAATGGTACATTTATGATCTACCTTCAAACACAGCCATCTTCATTAATAGAGCTGCCAAATGAACGTTAGCAGAAAATATGAAAGAAGCAATAGCTGTTGAAAAACATATCTCGGCCGTAGAAAATAAGAATGCATTAGAGGAAGGAAAATCCAATAAAGTAACCTTTAGAGATGATTCTAGGAAAAAACCACCAAAGGATCCTTTTGATCTGGAAGGGTTATAAAATTCCTCAAGACCATGTCTAACGAAATGGTTAACATAAAAAAACAAATAGCATAATCTTCTTCAAATAAACCTTTTAGACTATATAAAAGGAATGCCCCAACTGATCCTAAACCTCCAAATGCTATATCGAATGCTAAATCGGATGGATATGAGGAAGAAGCCTCAAGTGAAGAAAAAACTGACGATGAAGAAATAGTGGAATTACAAGGAATGTTGGATTTTATTCTTCCAAAGAAAGAGGATCAGGAAGAACTACCTGTTACCACTAGAAGCAAAAATCAGCTTGATCCACCTCAATCAAGTTCAAAACAGAAAACTTCAATGCCACCTCCCAAAGATAAAGTCATAGGTAAGAAATCTTCACCGAAATTTACTCAAACAAGCCCTACCCAATCACATTCTTCACCTTCATCCAAACCTCTAATAATTTCCGATGAAATGGAATACAATATGATTGAGGATATGAAGAAAACTAGGGCAAACATCCCCTTTCATGAGCTTAGTAAATTAAAACATCAGCAAGAGCTACTTTTGAAAGAACTCAAAGTAGTTCCAACTACCCTGCTTCCTACCGTAGTAATATCACAAGCCGCCTAGGAAATGGGAAGACCCCCTAGTATTTCTGCAAACAAAATTGTTCCAACTGACATCGCTCTAATTGGCAGAAGATCTAAATCTCATACTCCGCCATTTCTCCTTACTTTTTAAGTATTTAATAAAAACTTGCACAACTATTTAGTTGATTCTGGTGCTTCATTTAACATTTTTCCTAGAAGAGTTTGTGCTAAGTTAAATGTCCAGCCTCATAAATCTGCAGTGAGAATAGTACAATTAGATTGGTCTCAAGTCGAAGTTGTCAGAGAACTTAATCAAGTAACCATTATACTTTCATCAAACTCAAAAGTTTGTCAAGTCATTGATATACTTGTAGATGATATTCTTGAATTCCATGGCTTAATCCTCAGTAGGGATTGGTCAGAAAAGCTCCATGGTTACTTCGCAACCAACTGGTCTCACATGTGGCTTCCCTATAATGGCAAGCCAAATTAGATAAGGGTTGATTGAGAAAAAAATAAAAAATATATAGTTAAAGAACTGCAAGGAGAAAATGAGCAGGTAGCATATAGCAATAATATAATCGAAAACTATTCTATTGAGTCATTCTTAGGGAATTTCAATGCGCATACTTCACCTTTCTTAGAAAACTCTGTTTAATCTCAAATCGAAAATTATTCCCAAACAGACACCTCTAAATGTGTGAATTTTGTAGATAAACATGTACATAAATATTTATTTTGGAAATTATTTTTTGATGGATCTAGATCCAATGATGGAGCAAGGGCAAGATGCATATTAGTTAGCCCAGAAGGGGAAAATACTATGCTAGCATGTAGACTTGAATTTGATTGCACAAACAATATTGTTGAATATGAAGTGTCGGTTCAAGGTTTGTACAAGCAATTGGTCTTAATATCAAATACCTCCAAGTATTTGGAGATTCTGAAATTGTCGTTAGACAAGTAAGAAATACTATACACTATCTGTCAGGACATTTGTAACACTATCAATCATTAGCCCAAGACTTGACCTCACATTTTATAGTGTTTAATATTTCCTCTATCCCAAGACTCCAAAATGCTAGTGCTGATCTCCTAGCTAATGTAGCTTCCAAGCTTATTCCACCAGAAGATTACATCCCAGATCAAATTTCCATTGAAATTATTTTTAGGTCGACTATTCTTGATAATATCACCAACTAGAGAGTTTTTAACAACGATCCCAATATCATAAGCTTCCTCACTTCAGAAGGCTCTTATGATGACTAGATAGTTGATGAAGTCCAACATGACAACCAACTGAAGCAAGAAACCAACAACAATGCTATACCAAAATTTGTAGTTAAATTAGAAGATTTATATGACCTCAAAGATAGATTCAAATGATCTACTAACTCGAAACTTCAGAGTTGAACTCCGAGGTACGAATTAATCAATCTTGGAACTGACACGAAACCACAAAACATCAATCTAGATCTCGGACTCACATCGGAAGAAAAAACAACTTTAATACATCTGTTGAAACAATATAAGAATTTCTTTGCTTGGAATTACGATAATCTTAAAACCTATGACACTTTTATTATTCAACATACTATTCCTATGACCTCTGATGAAAAATATGTTCAGCGGAAATTGAGGAAAATTCATCCTAATTTAGAAATCCAGATTAAATTTGAGTTAAATAAACTACTAAAAGCCAAAAAAAAAAAATCCTGTCAAGCATTCCAGGTGGGTCTCCAATCTTGTCCTAGTCAGAAAGAAAAACGGTGATATTTGGATTTGTAAAGACTTTCGCAATCTCAATAAATCTTGCCAAAAGGACAATTTTCCATTGCCTCCTATGGAATAGATATTGCAATCAGTTGCAGGTTCAGAACTAATATCCTTTCTAGATGGTTTCTCAGGTTACAATCAAATCTTATTCCATCCAGATGATCAACTGAAAACTACATTCAGAACAAAATGGGGCACTTACGCCTATCAAAAGATGTCATTTGGACTAATTAGTGCTGGTGCCACTTTCCAAAAAGCCATGGACATCGCCGTCAAGGTTTAGTAAACATGTCAGTGGTAATCTACTTAGATGATATAATTGTATATTCCAAAAAATGTAGTAATCATCTAAGAGATCTAAAACAAATCTTTGAACGTTTTCAAAAGTATGGGATTTCCCTTAACCCCAAGAAGTTTTTTTTCACGTTAAGTGAATGAAAACTCCTTGGATTTATTGTGTCCAAAATAGGGATTCATATTGACCCTGACAAGGTTAAAGAAATTTCTGAAATACCTTTACCCATAGCAAAAAATCGATGCAATCTTTCCTTGGTCAAATAAATTTTGTCAAATGATTTGTCCCTGACTTCTTAAGAATTGTATTACCCCTTCAAGCCATGATAAAGAAAAATTTTCTATTTAAATGGGGTCAGTTGGAACGTGAAGCTTTTAACTTGATAAAACAAGCAACCATAAACGCCCTGTCTTTAGCAACACCGAAATTTTCCAATCATTTCACTTTGTACACTTTTGCTTCCGAGAAATCATACGTATCCATATTAAGACAGGTAGATATAGACAAAGCTGAAGCCTCGATTTCTTTCTTTATTTCAAATTTACAAGGAGCTAAATTGAATTACTCAGACGTTGAAAAACAAGTTTACGCTATTTTCAAATCAATAAAACACTTCAGACCTTTTCTTCTCAAAACCCACACCAAGGTGATAGTACCATTCCCACCATCAACGACGCGATAGGAGCAAGATGAGCGAGGGTTTGGAATAGGGCTTTAGGGTTGGTAACAATGGAGGGGCAAGGAGGGGGAAGTTATATTCCCTCCTACAGTTAGATAGTTGCTAATAGAGACAAGAAAGTGGGGCCATATAGATTTAAGAAACCAATGGAGGTAGAAATGGAAGAAATAAGCACAAAAATACAGAAAGAGAATCAAGAGGAAGTTAGTAGGGAGAAAGGAACAGGAGACAATAGTCAAAAAGCGAAGCACAAGGCGAGGACAGGACCCTGCAAACCCAGGTCAACCATTAAACCCAGGGTTGTTCTAAATGATCCAGTGCTACAGGCACATAGGGATAACATGGTGACATATGTAGTTATTTGCAAATTTATGGCAATATGGCCAATAGAGAAGGCTTTGTAGGCATGGATTAAAAACCACTAGAAACTGAAGGGGGACATAACCCTTCACCTTGGGTCCAAGGGTTTCTTCACAGTGGTGTTCACAAACCTCAAGGATAAGGACAAATTTTTTGAAGGAGGACCATATTTCTATGCTGCTACAGGCCTCTACATGTGACCATGGGTGATGAATTTTGTCCCGGAATGAGAGAAATTCACTTCTATACCGATATTTATAAGACTATACTCGTTACCTTTAGATTACTAGTTGCCGGAATCACTAAAAGCCATAGGCAATAAATTAGGTCATTTTTTAAAAATATCAGATGTGACTCTACGAGGAAAATACACATCCTTTTCCTGCATATGTGTAGAAATGGACCTATCGGGAGCCCTTCCAAATGAAATCATTCTAGAAGTCTATGATTAAGAATGGATGCAGGCGGTAGACTATGAACATGTCCCATTCAGATGCCATAAGTGTCATGAACACGAACACCTCTTCAAAGACTCCCCACTAAACAAACTAACGAATAATATCAAAACCAACACAGGCAAAGACCCTGTAGGCTTCACCAAGGTAGGAAGCAAAGGGAAAGTAGGGAAAAAAGTACCAAAAGAAAGCTAACGAGGAAAAGCAACCAAGTCATAACAGCTTCAAGATTTTAGAAGAAGGAGTGAACAATGGAATGAACCAGGCCTCGAAGGATGATCTTGCAGAGAAGGAAAAAGATGCCAGCATGGAGGATATACCTGAAAAAAATACCAAGGAAGGTTTTGCCAAGCACTATGGAACTTGGAAGGGACCATGAAATGACCCCAAGTGAAGTTGGAACAGAGGACCATGAACTACAGGAAATCCTTGAGAGGGAGAATCTTGATCTAGAAAATTTCCTGGAGCAAGGAACCACCAAAGGAGTTGACTCTCTACCACAAGATAATTTTGATAGGGTGCAACAACTCTTCCTCTGGAGATCTCAAGGAAAGGGATCTGGGGTTAAAAGGAACCATGAAAACTTGGAAAATAGGGGGGTAAAATCAATGGAAGTTACATCAGGTCACTCCTCCAAGAACCCAGGCAGGAAAACATGAAGGAAGAGATAGAATGAGATATTGTAAGAGTGAGGGAAACTCGTGATTAACTCAGGTAAGATGAAGGATCTCACCAATTACTCATTCAAAAACCTTTCAGAATGAAGCTCACAACCTGGAACATTAGGGGTCTAGGAAGTAAAAGAAAACAAAGAAATCTCAGCAATTGAATAAAAGAAGAAAAACTAGTTATGGTATTTATACAGGAAACTAAATTTTCAATAGAAAAAATCAGAGAGATACATAGCAAATGGCTCATTAAGTATGAGTATCTAGAAGTTAAAGCAAACAACACTGCAGGAGGGATTCTTACTCTTTGGAATCCTCAGAAACTTGGAATCCTGGACGCTGAGGCATCTAAGAACTACCTTTCATTGGTGATCCAACCTTTGGGTGATAAGGAACTATATATGATCACAAATTTCTATGGCCCCCAAAATTTTGAAGACAAACTCAAGTTTCTCACCTCACTGGAGGAGCTAAGAGAAATACATCCTGTTATGCCCTGGATTCTAGGAGGAGACTTTAACATGATAATATCTCTTACGTAAAAAGGAGGGACTAGGATACTAGGTAGGGACTCCATTGCCTTCCAGAACTACCTAAATGACATGAGACTAGTGGATATGGAGACAATAAATGGCACTTTCACCTAGAACAATAAGATGGGAGGGGCTTCTCAGTTGCCTCTAAACTAGACAGATTCATAATCTCAGAGGACCTCTTTCTCACGGGCCTTGACCTGACTGCATTAATCCTTCCTTTTGGAGGCTCGGATCACTGGCCAATCCAAATTGAAGCTCCTTTTAAAGCCACTCCAAGGAACAGACCCTTCAAGTTTGAAATGTTTGGCTTACTCACCTTGACTTCATCAAGAACATAAGAAAATGGTGGGTGGAAGACATGCATGTTCAAGGCACAAAAATGTTCCTACTATAACAAAGATTGAAACACATCAAACGCAGGCTTAAGGAATGGAACAAAAATGAATTTGGCAATATTTTCAAAGACAAAAGAGAAATTGAATAGAAACTACAGGTAATTAATCAAATCGTTATCACAGATAGCTTTACCGAGGAAAGGAAAATGCAGGTTGACTGTCTTCAACAGGAACGAGAAAACAGATGTCAGCAAGAGGAGATATTTTGGAGATAGAAATCTAGAGTGAAATGGATAAAAGAATGGGAAATAAATATAAAGGTTTTCCACAAGTCTACAGTTTCCCACAAGGCTAACAACAGAAATTCAAAACTTAGAGACACTCAAGGGAAAGAGATCAACACCCACAAAGAAATGCAATCAACTCTGGTTCAACATTTCAAAAACATAGCTAAGGAGCCACTCTAGACAAATCACTATATATCAATAATTTCAATAAGTATATTCCAAATCTTGTAACCAAGGAAGACAATTATAATCTTAACAGGCCAGTGACGGAAGAGGAGGTCAATGAAGTTATCAAAGAGATGCAAAATGGGAAGGCTCCAGGCCCGGATGGGTTTAATGTAGACTTCTTCAAAGCATGCTGGGAAATTTTCAAACAAGACATCCTTGAGGTTGTGGAGGACTTGAGAAGTTCCAAAACAGTTTTGAGGGAACTCAATGCTTCTTTCATAGCTTTGATTCCAAAGAAGGAAAAATATATGACACCAGATAGATTCAAGACCATATCTTTATGCAATGTGGTGTACAAAATTATCTCTAAAGTAATTGCAAACAGACTCAAACCCCTTCTTACTACTCTTGTATCAGAGGAGCAAACTGGATATGTGGAAGGAAGACATATTCTAAATAACATAATTCAAGCTCATGAGGTGGTGCATTATCTTAAAAGCAATAAGCAAGTAGGTATGATCATACAACTTGACCTAGCCAAAGTTTATGACAAGAAAAGTTGGTCGTACATCACGGAAGTACTAAAAGCATATGGCTTCAACCATAACTGGATAAGATGGGTAATGTCCCTTGTTACTATAGCTAGTTTTTCTATCCTACTCAATGGCTCCCCAACAAGAGTCTTTAGACCCTCAAGAGGTCTCAGACAAGGATATTCGCTCTCCCCCTTCCTCTTTATTCTCATGATGGAAGGATTAGGCAAAGCGATCAAATCAACTAATGCAAAAGGAAGAATCCAAGGTCTCAAACTAACCTTGAATGGGGACACCTTGACCCATTAGCAATTTGTGGATGACACCATGTTGTAGGGTACTCCAACGGTCAAGGAAGCAAAAGCTTTCAAACATATCATGAACGAGTTTGCCATAGCTACTGGTACAGAGGTGAGTCTTACCAAATCAAAAAAATTCTTTTTTAATACTGATATTTCTATTGAGAGAAACCTCTCTAGAATACTCAGATTTCAAAGAGATCAACTTCCCTCCAAATATCTAGGAATACCTCTCACTGACAAGCCCCTGAGCAAGGATGTGTGGGAGTTAGTGACTAATAAACTGCAGGACAAGATTAGGAAATGGACAAGGAGATCTCTAAATTTAGCACGAAGGCTACTGCTTACAAAGGTTTTTCTATAATCCATTCCCATCTTTATGTTTGCAACTCTTCTTGCTCCTAAAGGTGTTATACAACAAATAAAGAACATCCAGAGATATTTTCTTTGGGGCAAAAGGGAAGAGAAAAAGAAATGGGCTTTGGTAGCTTGCGACAAGATTTATAAACCCAAGACCCATGGAGGTTTGGGTCTTCACAACCCAGAAACCCTAAGCAAAGTCTTGCGGGCTAAACATTGGTGGAGATGGCTAAAGGAAATGAGAACCCCTTGGGCTAAGCTATTGAAATAGAATTATGCAAATAACTGGCAAGATAGGGATCTTATTCAGATGACAGGGCTCATCAAGGGCTCCCACATTTGGAACAATACATGGGAGAATAGAACAATAGTACAAAAGCATAGTTTCTGGGAGATCAGAGATGGAAACATAGCTTGGTTCTGGGAGAACAACTGGCAGCAGGAAACTAACCTGTGTAGAGAAGAACTAGCCATTCTCAAGAATGACATTGACAATAAAGGTCTATTCAGGGTAAGTGACTTCTGGGAGTAGACAAGGAACAATGGCAAATGGAGAACATGGAAGGACCTAATATAAAGGGAAGAGACCCCTTTGAAGACCCAAGCTAAAGCTCTTACAATGATCTTGGAGCAGAGAAATATTTTGACCTCAACTTCGTCTGACCAACTTAGGTGGGGGAGCAACAATGAAGGCAATTTAAACCTCAAAGAATCCAAAAGAATTGCCATGGGGATTGAATTTCCAAGCCCTGACAATACATGGAAGGACATATAGCAGAACCCACACTGGATGAAAATCAAATTGTTCATATGGCTAGTGCAACACAAAAAAATTATGACTTGGGAAAACTTTAGGAAAAAAGGTTTAGCTGGTCCATCTAGATGCAAGTTATGTGGTTTGCAAGAAACGATGGATCACCTTGTCAACCTCTGCCCATTTAGCTCTATCTTGTGGAATTGGGTAGCCTCAATCTTCAGCCAAACTAACAGGGACGATTATAGTTTCACTGGCACTTTGAAGAAATGGAGAAAAGACTTCTCAGAAAATGAAGTAATCAACAAAGCCTGGACTCTAATTCCAGGGTTTTTGATCTGGGATGTCTAGAAAGAGCGTAACAATAGGATTTTCAAGAATAGAAGTGGCTCTACCCAGAGCATCATAGCTCAAATTTTAAGACAACTCAAATAAACTTTGAGCACCCTTCTAAAAAAACCACCTGAGAACCCTCCTCTGAGGCAGGAAGCTCATATTCTCTTTCAATTGGGTATCCAGTTGTCTACCCCTCAAGGCATAAGCAGGATAGCAAGACACGTAACAACAGCAAAGGACATCTAGCGACCGCCTCCTCATGGTTTTTTGAAATTTAATATAGATGGGGCCTCTAAAGGAAACCATGGGGTAGTTGGCTATGGTGGAGTCATAAGAGATGAGCAGGGTCACATAAAAATCATCTTTCATAGTCATTTGGGGAAGGCCACTAACAATATTGCGGAACTCATGGCCTTAGAGCAAATCCTAGAAATCTTGATTGACTCCAATCTACACAATGCCATCATAGAAGCAAACTTTGAATTGATAATCAATTCAGTCAAGAAGATAGGCAATGGCACAAGACCAGAAAAAGTTTCAAAACACTAGCGATTACTGCAGGTCTATCAACGAATACAATCCCACTTGAGGACCCTGAGAACACTCAGATTTGTTCATGTGCATAGAACAACCAATAGGTTAGCAGATCATTTGGAAAATGAAGGCATGCTCTACACTGGAAACAACATAAGATATGCTTGGGAGTTGACACCCTCAAGAAATTTGAGGGAGGACTGTAATAGACAAGTGATCGTAGACATGTAGCATTATCAATCCATGAAAGAAAAGCAGTAATCAGGGCTATGGAAACAGAGGAAATGGAACCAATCTCAGTAAATAAGTAGGGGGTAAATAGTGGGCAGTTTGATTGGCAGTCGACCATCGATTGCAGTAATCTCTGGCATCCAACGGATTTCAGGCAGTTAAATGCTCGAAAGATAACCCTCCAAATGGACCTAAAATATCTCAAAGCAATAGTTAATGCCACTCATCGGGTTCGAACGGATGGATTGAACGGTTTTTAGGCTATCAAGTTGATTGAAAATTAACCCTAATCCAGAGCCAAAATAGTTTCGATCGGTGGTTTAGGCTTTCCATCGAGTCCGTTTGATCTTTTAAGGAGTGGGGTAGTTGGTCACCTGAAAACTATTATGAACCATTAGATCTGCAATGGCTGGATCGATTGGTTTTCGGGCTGCTTTGTATTCCCAAGTTTAAGGCTTGTTTTAAGTATTTTATTGTTGTACTTTGGGTTATATTTTTGTTGGGCCCTCGACTTCAAAGGCTATCGGGTTCTTCGTGACTCAAAACTTTTGTCTTTTAGTGGTCCCGTTAAGACTTTAAAACCCCTTTTTCTTATCTTTCGGGTTAAGAAGGTAGGTTTTAAGTGTTGTTGTGCATGCTAGTTAAGTGAGTTAATCATTTGGTAGGCTTTATTGAGGTTGGTTAGGGGTTGTGCTACTATTCATAACCCCTTACTTTTGTACATTATGTAATTTTCTCGATCAATGGAATGTACTACTCTTACCGGATCAGAAAAAGATAGTACCATTCCCAGCAATAAGAAATATTCTAGTTCAAAAAGATGTGGATGAAAAAGAACAAATTGGGTTACGGATCTGCAAGAATATGACATTGAAATCAAACCAGCAAACATGGTGAAAGGTCAAGGTTTTTGCAGGACGTTGGCAGGAGCATCGAATATGTCAGAATCACAAAATTTAGGTGACAAGGTACAAATCTATGAGGTAAGCCTTACCGACACTAAATCAACGTACGCTGATATAATATTCGATTTAAAAAATGGATATGCACCTCCACATTTGAATTACACAAAGAAAAGAGCCTTAAGGTTGAAAACTAAACAATATCAAATTGTCAACAATGTGTTGTTTAGAATGAATTATGATTCTATTTTGCTTAGATGTCTCAAGAAATTTGAAGCAGAGAAAGTATTGCAGGAACTTCACAATGGACTGACTGGCGAGCACTTTTCAGGAGATGCTACAACACATAAAATTCTACGTGCAAGCTATTACTAGCCAACCCTATTCAAAGATGCACACAGTTATGTAAGGAAATTTAAGATATGTCAGATAGTTGCCCGAAGACAAAGGAAACCAGCATTACCATTACAACCAGTCAACATTGATCATCCATTTGAACAGTGGGGATTGGACATAATAGGTGAGATCATTCCTCATTCTTCTAAGGAGCATAAATATATCCTTAGAGCCACTGATTACTTCACCAAATGGGTTGAAGCAATTCTACTCAAGGTAGCCAACTCTGAGAACATTATTGAATTTATAGATCAATTTATCATCACTAGGTTTGGTTTACCTTCTTCCTTAATGTTCAAAAATGCATCTTACTTTTCGGGCAATGCTATGACATAATTTGCTCTTAAAAGAGGCTTTAAACTTAAATATTCTGCTAATTATTATCCATAAGGAAATGGGTTATTCGAATCCACAAATAAGAACCTTATCAGGATTATTAAACAAACTATTGATCAAAGTGAAAATAACTAGCATAAATCTTTAGTGTTTGCTCTATGGGCAAATCGAATAACTCAGAAAACCTCCATCAACACTTCTCCTTTCAATCTAGTTTATGGGAAAGAAGTTGTCTTACCAACAAACATAGCTATTCCCTCATTTTCCTTAGTTCAATTCATTGAAGAAACTCCTTCCTCTTCTATGAAACTTAGACAATTACAAATCCTTAAACTTGAAGAGGAACGAGAAAATGCTAGAATTACCCATGCACATCATCAGCAGTTAGTCAAAGCATCCTTTGATTCGAATTTCGTATCTTCAAAAAATTTCCAACCCAGAGACTTAGTGTTAAAATGGGATAAAGCCCACGAAGAGAAAGGCAAGCATACTAAGTTCCAACGAATGTGCCTTGGCCCATTCCAAATTGTCGAGCTAATATGCCCATCAAATTTTCTGTTACAAGATTTAGCAGGTAAGAGAGAACGTCTACCTGTTAATGGGCAGGTCTTAAAGAAATATTTTCTATAGAAGATGATCTCTTCTAATCACTGTATAGTATGCTCTTTAGTTAATTTTCTTTTGAAATAATAATACAAGTTGAAAACATTTATGTTTGGTTTTACTGAAGTATAGTTTCTCTTTTTAATTTTGTTTCTTTGCTTGTATAAGTAGAAATGGTTATGAAAATTAATCTTCATTCATGAAATAAATAGTTGAATGCTATAGCTCTCTAACTGCCTATTTTTCTATTAAATTATCCAATCTTTGATCAAACTTAACTTTAGAAAGAAATTTTCTTTACATTAGCCAAGAAAAGTATCAATAACAAAGAAACGTTTCTCTATGGAAAAGCATCTTCAAACTCTACAATTGTCATCTAGAAACTCTTAAGAAGCCAACGATTACCCCCACTTAAGTAGCTTTCAATTTTAGAGTGTAATTCTAAAATATACTTTAAACTTAAAGGATAAGAGGTCTCATCAAGAGTCGGATTACCATGATCATAAGATTATAACTAACTGACATTACCAATACTGAATATCAAAACAGGGTAATGGCTTGAGATTAATTAATCAAAAGACAAGGGGTCTCATCAAGAACCAGCTTGTTCAGTTCAGTTGCAAATCAAGTGAATGGCATTGTCAATTTTGGCCACCAAACCAAGACATTGTCCTTTAAGAAATAAAAGAAGAATGAAATACTTCAATAAAATAAAGAAAGCATCAAGTATATTGAAGAATTTATCTTTAAATTTGCATCCTTACTTAAGTGGGATATTGAATCATTGTTGGGTAACAGGTAACCCTGTTGAGGCTATGAATGCCCGTTGGTAGCAGAGGATTTACCTATGACAAATGAGTATACCAAAACTAGTCTAACGAGACTCTTTTGCTTTTATCTTTATAACCAAGTAATCATTGATGTAGGTAAAAGGACTATCTATGAGAATAGGGAAATCAGAAGAAAGGTAGTTAGAGTAGATGTTCTTTATTGATAAACGAGCAGTACTACTTACCTTGTATTCCATGCAATTTAGTTTTATTTTCAAAGCTATCTCTATTTTAGAAGTTTTAGAAATTTCAAAAAACTATTAGAGATAATTGGTTCTTCTAAGTGAATCATAAATTGTTGTGCTTGTCAACAACCCCCCCATTTATTAACATTAGTAGTAAAATATTACTTTAATAAATGGGGACCCTTTCAAAAAATGTATATACCCTAAAAAAATCAATTCTAGAATGTAGGTATTTCTTTTATTTTTAGAATAGATCAAGATATCAAACAAAACCTATAAAACCATTAAAATGCTACTTTTTCTTATTTAGCATGAAATGCATCACAAATGATACCTTTCTAACCCACCAGGATCTACGATGAAATAATCAAAAAAGCAAATCTATATTCGAAAAACATTCATAATATTAGAAAGTCCTAAAAGCTTCTTTAAGAAAGATAAAGTCTCGCATTTCCAATTATAAAAGACTTCTCTTAAGAGGTTGCCCCGAATTATTGTGATTTGTGAGATTGTGATATGCAAAAATGTGATGGCATAATAGCCTTCTCACATTGCATTTCAATCATACAACACAAGCCTCGACCCATTATATGTCGATATCGCGAAATGTGATCTCAACTTGGACCCACCTCTTAACCTTTCCACCAACACATGTAGAGGTCCATTATTCATTAAAAAGAAGCCCGACAAGTGATGACGCTTGTTTCTTGCATCTTGCATTTTCACAAACTTAAAAAATGGTAAGTTAAACAAAAACGAATTATGCGATATAGCGATCTGCAATATTGCTTTGCAAATCCCCAAATCACAATTATCACATTTTGAAGGCTCACAACCCTAGGAGATTGTTTCCGATTTACGATGTGAATATTTATGGACATTCAAGTTAAAGAATAATGGACCATTAGTGGGAATTTATGAAGAAGTAATTGCATTTATGTGTGGAAGGCCATTTAGAGTGATTTGATATCTTCTTATGTGATTTCAAATAAAACACCTTTATCACCTTTACTGGTTTTGTTCATTGATTCATTCCTACGTTCAGTATCATTTTTATTCGATAAAATATTCTTCTTGAAACTTTTAGGAAAAAGACATAGAACAGGGAGCCGAAAGAAATGGTGAAGAAAGAGAAAGCAGTCGCCTTTGAGAAGCCATAAATGACACCTATGTTCATGGATACTACATGTAATAAGGAAGCAGGGATGTCTACATGGGAGGCTATGTATCAGTTACTAGAGGAAGAACAACCAAGGATTCTTGATACAATGATTACAGTTGATGGGCTTGATTCCTCTGATGCTTCCATAACGGAGCTTGCATGATCATTTCTGCACCGAATAGCTACACGACCAAAAATAATCCCCTATACCTAAGGCTTATGTACCACCTACTAGAGCCACAGGTTACCTACAATAGACAATTTGTTGAGAAATTCATCAAAGAAAATGAGGACTCGACGGACTGCACAAAGAATTGGTCAAATAATGAAGAAAGAATCAAGAAAGACAAAATTGGTATGTACGCCACCGCTTCTATTTGTTCCCCTTTCTGTTTTGTTGTGGCTATGATTTGTAGACTATTTGGCAAACTTGAAAATAACAAATTATCCTTAGAATGGTTTCCCTTAATAGATGTAGCCATTAATGCAACAATAATAGATTGGGAAAAAATCCTGTCTGATAATTTAGCTAAAGCAATTAGAGAGTATGGAAGGAAAAGGAGTATTTCTTCGAGGGTTTACCCTCTGTTTTTCATGTGTGCTTATGTAATGGATGCTATTTGTTTTGGTTCTAAATTCCCTCTTATGGGATGGAATTGGACTATTCAAGATCCACTTCCTATTCACATCCACCACAAAGACATGTGGGAATCCAATTTTGAACCACATTTTTTCAAAATTTGTCACGGGGTTATGCTTCCTATCCATAAACGAATTTATAACCGAGATGCCCCCAAATTCTCCCAAGAGCCTAAGATAGACACCCTCCGAGTAGCCCGATGGTTTGGGGAAGATACATTTACATATATCAGAGTATATGGCAGCATTGGCTCTCCCCATGTTCTCCCTTTCTATGTCCCAAATAAATTAATGGCTAGAGAGGTATCTTATCAGACATGCAGTGAAGGAGGGATGAGAAAAACATTGAAGGAGTCAAAGAAGGCCATTTGGCCTCAATTTCCTGTATCATGTAGAGTGTTTGAATTACATGACCTTGGACATTCGTTCAGGGAATTTGATAATATGTTGTCTCTAAGATTACCTAAGTTCCCTGGAAGACAATACAACCCATTCGGTATTGTCAAGGATTTTACTACTATGGTCAAAATAAAGATATTCAACAATGAGAAGGACCCATTTGATGATGTTTTCTTACAGAAGAATACCTTGAAAGAAGTGAAGCATATGGCACAGATACTTTTTAATGAAGAGGGTCTTGAAGCATTTTATAGCTACAGAGAAAAGAGATTATCAAAGGTCCCATTGGACCAATTATTAATTGAACCAATAAGGGAGCCCACTCCTAGTGTAAGCATAGATGGTGACTCTAAGGAAAAATCTAAAACTAATTATGGAAAGAAATCCAGAGAGAAATCTGCCAAGGGATCTGAGAATTCATCAGAGAATAAGAAAAGCAGGAGTAGGGAATCAATCCAGGTTATAGCCTAGTCTACAGCAAAGGCAAATGAACAAACTTCGACCATTAAGTAGATTGAAACCCGTAGTCCCTCTATAGAGCTGATAAATCCTAAGGTAGTTAATTTTGAAGAGGAGTGGGATAATTTCAATAGCAATCTCAACACAGAGACACAACCACCGAAGATGCAAAGGATACATCAGGAAACAACTCCATAAATTATGATAGGGGGAACTATGAATACTCAAGAAATAGAGCACATTCTTGTTACCCCCACCTCTGAGATTGCTTTAAGAATAGAATAAATTCCCCCTCTTGATGTATTTTACAGTGCATAGCATAAGGCCATTGTTAAGAGACAGAGAAAGAAAATAAAATTGGAATCCACAACTGCTACCACTCCAAACAATGAGCCGATGGATGTCCTCTGGAAAGACTCATCCATCGACCCATCGGCCAACCTCACCAAGCTCTTGCAATTCGCAGGTGCATACGCTAAGGAAACCATTGACAAAGAAATAAAAGTGAAACTGTTGATTAAAGAAAAAGAAAAAAAAAATTTGTCACTAGAACAATAGTTACAGTAAGCCAAAACCAACCAACAAGAAGAAATACAATTGGCTAAGCTACAACAAGAGTTCCATCAAATGCAAATAGAACATCAAATCAGCTTGGCAGGTAAGGAGGAACAGATACAGAGCATAATATATCTACATAAGGATGACCCAAAGATCAATCAATTTGTCACCGAAGCACTCAGCCTCAACTCCCAACTCACACACCAAAACAGCTTTCTATGCCAGAAAATCTTGCAATGGAACTCTCACTGCGAAATAAGCAACAAGTTAACAAGCCAAGTTGTGGAAATGTGACTTGAATATGATTAAATTCTTAAAAAGGTTTCAGATTTCATAACTTGGAAAAATTCTAAGAATGGGAGAAGATCTGACATGCCCAAACTGGATGAATCACATAAGGAGATCTTATTTGCAAGTTGGGGTTCTCAGCTCAAAGAGGCAGAACAAGCAATAGAGGATGCGACAACAGTGGTAAATAGCATCATTAAAAGTGTAAATGAAAATTTTCATAGTGCTAATCTTGTGGCAGAAACCACCCCTGGTTTCCTTCCGAATGCAAAACAACTTGAATTTTAGTGGAAACAGGTAGCATAAGAAGGAACAGAAGAAATTAGGTAAGTGACCAGGTTAAATTGGGAGGCATATTGGTAATATATGGTAAAACTGCACAACCATTGTATGACCCTGAAATGCATAATTGTTTCTACCAAGAAAATGATGCCAGCGCTCATCAATGTCATGTTTATAGGACAACTGAAAGCCAAAGTCGGCCAACCTACACTCCTCAAGACCATGCTAGATATTTGCAATCTGAAAGATTGAATGCAAGATTAATCATTATGCACATCTATATTTCTATTTTATTTTTCTTAAATTGAGGCAAGTCGTTTAACCTCAACTTTTTTTGTAATAATCTATTTTTATTTTCAAAATTTAGTATTTAAACCCCTCTCATGCATTTAGAGAGGGTCCAGAAATTTGCTCAGAAACATTCTTAAAAACATGCAATTCTATCCCTTTGAGGAAGTTCTCGTGAAATTAATGGAACAAGATTTATTTTCTACTTGAATTTGACATCTTCTACTGAAATTGCACTTATGTACTCTCATATGATGTTGGATAATTTGAAAGTAGATCAATATTGCTGGAGCACATGAGTAGAACATATTATAAATGGTACTTTTACCTCTTAATTTTTTTTACTTATGCATCAAGCAATACATTATCTTCAAGTTGTTTTCGTATAAAAGTTTGAATTTTTGATTGCCATTATTGCACTATTGTATGATGATGATTTATAGTTTATGCTAAATACATGAATGATTTTTATGCAATATATCTCTCATATCGTTCCGGCTAACTTTTTATATGAAAAAATCATTGTTAAACAAATTCACTTCTTATCGTAATTGAATGATCTTTATTATCAATTGCTTTCAGACATCATTTTAGATCACATATATCATGTTCCTCCTGGGATAGTCACAGTTAGATAAATATTTTTGATTAGGACAAATTGCACATGATTATTAGTTAAATTATATTAGTTTGAGGCTAAGTATTACCCCAAAAAATTTCAAAACATCATCTGGTTAGTACAAACATAAAAATAGATTGGGAAATTGGTCCCATCATCCCTAGTCAGAGCCACTATTCGAAACGAAAAAGGAGGTGTCCCAAGGTCTGAAACGGGTGGTTATCCCCCTTGTTGAGGCAATGATTTTCGAGCCTTCAAAACTAACACAAAACAACAATAATAATGCATACAGCCACAAGTTACTATCATTCATGACTATCTGATACATGTGCACATGATTGTACTAAAGAACTAGCACATATCATGTATGTAACCATAACATCAATAGACATGTACATAAATGTAATGTATATAACCCTATTGCATATAACAATCCATTAAGTAACATACCTACATGCCAAGCATGCAATTCGTGTATGATTATCTTCTCTTACCTTGAAGCCCATTGTTGCAACTTCACTTTAATGGTATGCATCTCCTACTCTATCTCAGCCAACACATTAGCATCATAACATACCAATATCATCATGATGACCTAATTTCATAAGATGACCTTATGCAAACAACCTTCACTATGAAAATGCATGCATAACAACATATAGACACTTACATGCATAACAAATTCATATACAACCATACATTCATGACGACACATTCCACAACAACGCCATCAACCTTCACATGGAAACACTACTACAACCATGATCGACAACAATCACATGGACTATAAGTATAAGAAACATATATGCAACTGACATGAATGCATGACCAACACACCGCCCATCCAGTCTGAGGGGTGAACCATGCTCTTATACCACTCTGTAACACCCTCCTCCCACGTTTACACAAGTAACCATCCAATGAGGTTAAACATGTGACGATAGGCTACTATGATATGATTCCACCTCCTAGGCGACCTTAAGGAAGTGGAATCGATGGAAACACATCAAACATACCTTCCACATCAACAACAACACTCCCAGGAGGCATCCCAACCACACAGGTATCATATTACCCCTGGGTACCACTGCATTTTTAAGTTATTAAACCTTTGGACTCACCCATGCTATGGGCATGTCAGTGTCCAGAGAGATTTGGACATTCCCACAAGACTGCATGACTGCGTCTAGGGACTATTTGTGGCAGACCTGTGCCAGAGTCCATGGGATTTAAGGCACTTTTCAAGCCCACAATTCTTGCCACTGCCCATAACCTTTTGTAAATTATGGAATCCATTAAGCACATGATGACAAGACTGATAAACCAAACAATAACTCCAGGACTAGGTCTGACCATCCCTAACTAGTATTTACATTTTATCAAACACTTGGCATCAATGCAATCTACAAGTGTAAACAACATAATTAAGCATAGGGGTCTCATACTTATCTAAGAATTATTAAGAGGAATTTTTCCCTTATATCATTAGTTGCATTATCATCTATTAGGTCATAGATACATTATTCATTCATTTACAAGTAAAACCATGAGGAGATCCATACATCACCATTATCAGAATACATGCTTATAACCAAAAAAATAATCAACAACAATACCATGAATACATCAGTCATAGAATCAACATATAAACCAATACATTTACACATGAAAATCCAAGGGAATGAACTTCTCATTAATGAATGTCAAAACCAACTAGGGATGGGAATACCACGTTCCACCCGACCATAGATTGGATAAGCTAAATCTCTCATTAGCCAATCACCCTCGTGCCATATTCCAAGCATGAATTTGGGACTTATAACCAACCAAAAAAAACCAAACAAGCATGGATCCTACAAGAGTTATCCACCTACACCATGAGGAATTTTAGTGCTTCCTAGTCTCTCAAGCTTTACCGTAATCCACAGTCTAATTCAGGGATCGCTAGGCCATATACTGAGACCCACTTTCTAAGATTTACCATACATCACATCTAGGGACTACTGGGCCCAACAAAGAGAAATCTACCTCTTGTATTCACCATATATCCCGCCATTCACTGGCAAATATTCTTAGGCCCACCGAAGCACACAATCCTAGATTTACCACAACCCACAGTCTGGCTCAGGGGTTACTAGGCCAGTGGATTTACCATGATCCATAGTCCAGTTCAGGGACCACTCGGCCATGTGTTTTTCATTTTGGAGATCCACCTCACTCAACTTCGAATCCATTTGGTAATCTAGCTCAACCGAGGTATGAGAACCCATCTCATCAAGGCTATCCAGAAATGGAAAGGCTAGGATTAAAACATTATCACACCAAACAAAACCCATGGCATGCCATAAAATAACCACATGCAATACCATGCATGCCAAATCTAGCAAGGAAATCACACATGAAAATCAATACCTACAAATAATCCTATTGTACTTGTTTGATCCTGCTCTTCCTTGCTTGCTCCTTCCTTCTTCTTGCCTTCTTTTTCCTTTCTTTCTCCAATGTCAAGTGCTCCAAGAAAACTCTAAGTATCTAAGAGAGAGGGAGAGAGAGAGAGAGAGAATAATGAGAGATCTCCAGAACTGAACCGGCCAAGCTTGCCCATTGATCTTCATAAGCCCTTTTATCAATGAGGCCTCCATTTTCTTCATTTTCCTCCTCACTTGCAACATGTGAGCTTTCACCTTCCTTTTCTCCTGTTTTCCATTATTTTCATAAATACATGTGCCAAAAATTCCATTTTTCCTTTTGTTACACTGAATTTTGTCACCCTGACTATCTGCAGTATGTGGCCTCATCAATAGCCACATTGTCCTCTTTGTCAAGCCCCATACCTCTGCTCTTCATGTCAAAACCTCAAAGGGAGAGAAAGTCACTTAAAAACATGTTTATCTCTGGGTACGCAGATTCTCTCTACCTTGCCCGCGTGTACGCACTCCAAATACATTAGACCTGCGTAGTAATACGCTCTGTATACTAAAGCTAGGGTGCGTACCCCTGTAAAGGTCAAAAGGCGCAAGTTTTCATCTTTAAAAAGTTACTTGTGGTCACTTCTAGAGCCTTCTAGAAGAGTTCTTGACGTGTATTGAGCGCCTCCAGATGGTTCATGCACCCCTATGATAGAGGAGCTTATCCCATCAAGAGAGGAGCTAACCCATCCAAAAGAGGGAGTATCCCATTGATGTTGGAACTGAATAACCTCTTCTAGAATACTATAAATACAGGCATTGGGCCAAAGGAGAAAGAGGTTGAAAGCTGAACATTCTATAGGGTAAATGCTGCTGGAATTAAGACTTCCATTTGTTGACTTGTGAGGA
>APFE031141150.1:43585-131511 GCA_000404065.3 Pinus taeda
CATCATTGAGTCAGTCCTTGCAGCAACATTTCTTCAACTTGAACTATGATTTCGTGTTGTAGGCTTGCCTGCGACGAGTCGCTTTCTATCGGCATCAGCACATTATCTAGAAAGTTGACTTAGAAATCGTCAGTACCTTGAGGTCTGCATACATCAATGGCAGGTTTCTCGCCTTCCACGTCAGTTTTCATCATTGACTTGCGATCGAAGGATTCCATGAAATGTTCGACACCGACTCATTCATTCACATCTCATGGATTGTGCTGGGTACTTTGAGAACCATTGACATTACTGGCTGGTGGTCTCTCCCACACTTGTTAATGGTTTACATCATTGACCGGTAATCAAGTGGTTTCTACCATGTTCGACATCGACTCATTTATTCGCATGGCTAGAATCGTACCAATTCGGGAAGAGAAATGAAGACCCTGGATCTAGTTTCCACCATCCAGGCTGCGAGGAGTTTCGTATTCATTATGTTGTAGACCGATCATAAAACAGATGGCTGCGTCCATGCTGTGTCTACAAAAGTCTATGATTATGATGTATTATGAAATCATTCCTGTACTAGAATAGTTAGTCCATAGTTAAAGTTTTAATCTGAGTATGGGAATGCCTACCTCAGTATGATATGATATTTTACATGTATTTTATGTTGAAAATTGCAGATTCCAACCAGGCTATCCACAAGATGATCCTCGAAATGATAAAGCACTTCACCCTTCTTATATGACTTAACACCCTTATCTATCACAGGCTTCGTACTTTAGGGGGCAATCTGTTACACTGATTTTTGTCACCCTGACTATCTGCAGTATGTGGCCTCATCAATAGCCACATTGTCCTCTTTGTCAAGCCCCATACCTCTGCTCTTCATGTCAAAACCTCAAAGAGAGAGAAAGTCACTTAAAAAAATGTTTATCTCTGGGTACGCAGATTCTCTCTACCTTTCCTGCGTGTACGCACTCCATATACATTAGACCTGCGTAGTAATACGCTCTGTATACTAAAGCTAGGGTGCGTACCCCTGTAAAAGTCAAAACGCGCAAGTTTCATCTTTAAAAAGTTACTTGTGGTCACTTCTAGAGCCTTCTAGAAGAGTGCTTGACGTGTATTGAGCGCCTCCAGATGGTTCATGCACCCCTATGATAGAGGAACTTATCCCATCAAGAGAGGAACTACCCCATCCAAAAGAGGGAGTATCCCATTGATGTTGGAACTGAATAACTTCCTCTAGAATACTATAAATACAGGCCTTGGGCCAAAGGAGGGGAGGTTGAAAGCTGAACATTCTAAGGGTAAATGCTGCTGGAATTAGGACTTCCATTGTTGACTTGTGAGGAGAGATCACTATCCTTCCTTGTTGCCATAGTGGGAGTGGGTGAGCTTGTCAAAGTAGAGGAAATCTCTTGCTGGACACTGGGAGGAGCTTGCACAACACCAAGGCTCAGGTTGTAATGGTTCCTTTGATTATTTAATACAAATAAGTCCATTCTTCTCAATGATTTGTTAATGAATTATTTCATGTATTCCTTGGTCAGTATGATAGATATATTTTGTTTTATAATAAATATTCAGATGCTATGTAATTGTTTGCCTTGTTAGTGAATGCAGGTCTGAAGGTGAAGGAGGAGCTCATCCGGATCAACAAGACTGGACTACTACAACAAGCATTGGACCTAAGGTAAGATCGAGAACATTTGATTTCTTGTAAAATGATGTTTATCTAGAGAAGGATAGCTCTTATTTGGTTTGTTTGTCATTAGAGAGTCTTAGACTCCTAGGAAGGTTAGATTTGCCCGCAAGTATAACTCATTCCGCGTGACACCTTTCCAAAGCCTTTTCCATTTCCTTTGCCAATTTCCTTTCGCCATAATAAATGAAATAAACACTCACTAGGATGTTTTTTCCACCATTCATCTTGGAATACGTGTCCCATCAATCGTGGTCTTATATTTTTTTACATGGATTTTTAACTAGGGTTGTTAGAAAAATAATGGCAAAGTAGTAGTGGGAACTTGGGGAAAGGGAGATTTCTTGGAGTAAGTGCTTGGTGCCATGGACTTGGGAATGTAAAATTGAGTCTTAAACACTTGGGTAGATTCTTTAGCCATGTTAAATAGGTCAACTCATTCTGGGTTGTGACAAGGAAAATCCAAAGGAAGAATATTTGGAGACAAGGATGAAAGAGATGATGGCGAGGTTAAAACAATTAATCCAAGAGGTCAAGGAGGAGTCCCAATAATCCAATGCATGGGTTGAAGCCTTTATTAAGATTTTGCAAGTAGTGATAGACAAAGTAGAGCTGGCCCTGCAACCTAAGTTCCAAGCATCATTT
The DNA here is from genome assembly GCA_000404065.3 of Pinus taeda. Lineage (NCBI taxonomy): Eukaryota > Viridiplantae > Streptophyta > Pinopsida > Pinales > Pinaceae > Pinus > Pinus taeda. The sequence continues at coordinate 45,924 of APFE031141150.1, forward strand.
TGTGGAGAAAAATATGTACAAGAAGATAGAAACATTGCATCAAGATTATCAGTATCGAGCAAGTGCACTTTCCACTTTCCTCAGTATGTTGTGGTTTCAATTTATACGAATGGTGGATTTGCAGTTTGTTTTTGAATGGTTTGATGCATCTACTTTGTAACTTTTTATTTCCTTAATAAATATTTCGATTTTCCTGTGGAAAAAAAAAACAAAACAAACAAAACAAACAAAACACACAAAACAAACAAACAAACAAACAAACAAAAATTTCTTCTTTGAAGGGTGGGGAATGGCTTGTTGTTTTAAACTTGATGGTGGTTCCCTTGGATGAATAAATATTTATTTTGGGATCTAGCTTTCTAAAATTCCTTATTAAATTAGTGCTTATGCCCTAAGAGAACTATTTGATATTTGTAGATTTGTCCAAGACTTGTGGTTTCAATATGATGAATAAAAGGGAACTGGGGAGGGATTGTTAAGAATGTCAATAATAAAGTTGATTTGGGTAGCCACTGAACCCATAAATTGGCATTGTTCCATTGCACAAAACTAAGAAGTTTGGATTCAAGCAAAGGAACCTTCGACATTCAAGGTAGGACTTTCCACGTGATAGAATAGGTTGATAACATTAGAGGCTCTGGTAAACATAGTCTTAAAAGAGGTTGATTATTTTTGTGCTATAGTGAAATACAAGAAATATTTTGGAGGCATGGAAAAGCTTGCACCAACAAAATTTGTAGGAGTTCATGGCAAAGTAATTCCCAGAAACATGTCTTGTGGCACCAAGGATGCCTAGATTTTAGTGGAAAATGACCTAAGTGTTTGGTTTGAGCAATACATGGAAGTGCTCATTTAGAAAAATTCTTAGCTATAAAATAGTGGATCAATTGAAGGATTAGTGTGTTGGGTATGTGTTATATTATTTCCATGACTAACCCTAGAATAACTTTTTTGGGATCTAGGAGAATGCCTCGCAAAAAAAAAAAAAACAAACAAACAAACAAACAAAACCCTTTTCTTCTTTGAAGGGTGGGGAATGGCTTGTTGTTTTAAACTTGATGGTGGTTCCCTTGGATGAATAAATATTTATTTTGGGATCTAGCTTTCTAAAATTACTTATTAAATTAGTTCTTGTGCCCTAAGAGAACTATTTTATATTCGTAGATTTGGCCAAGATTTGTGGTGTCAATATGATGAATAAAAGGGAATTGAGGAGGGATTGTTAAGAATGTCAATAATAAAGTTGATTTGGGTAGCCACTGAACCCATAAATTGACATTGTTCCATTGCACAAAATTAAGAAGTTTGGATTCAAGCTAAGGAACTTCACGCATTCAAGGTACGACTTTCCATGTGATAGAATAGGTTGATAACATTAGAGGCTTTGGTCAACATAGTCTTAAAAGAGATTGATTATTTTTGTGCTATAGTGAAATACAAGAAATATTTTGGAGGCATGGAAAAGCTTGCACCAACAAAATTTGTAGGAGTTCATGACAAAGTAATTCCCAAAAACATATCTTGTGGCTCTAAGGATGCCTAGATTTTAGTGGAAAATGGCCTAAGCATTTGGTTTGAGTAATACATGGAAGTGCTCATTTAGAAAAAACATTAGCTATAAAATAGTGGATCAGTTGAAGGATTAGTGTGTTGGGTATGTGTTATATTATTTCCATGATTAACCCTAGAATATTTTTTTTGGGGTCTAGGAGAACGCCTTGCAAAAAAATAAATAAATAAAATAAAAATTGGTCAGTTTTGCACATGGTTTTCATGCATGGTTTTGGGCATGACGATTTTCTGCCCATGGTATTTCTAGATCTATTCAAAGGAACTATGGTTATGTTCTAATCCAAGGTTAGTGAATTAGGGTTTATGAATGCTTTAGTATGTATATATATGTATTGTAATATTGAAAGGAATATAATAAAAAATCAATTTGGTAGTCCCAGTGTTGGGATCTAGATAAAAACTCTTTCTGTATGTTTTTGCCATTATTTTTCTTTTTTAAGAATTCATTTGCATGTAATTTCTTTACAGGGTTAAAACCTACATCTGGTATCAAAGCAATTTTGGCTTCAAGGGGATGCCTTTGCTACTGAGGGGTTTTCTAAGGGCTGTGGTAGACCCTGTTCAGTGGGATATTTGTGGGATCGATTCTTGTGGGGAAAGAAGATGGAGAACAATGGAAAGATAGAGATCAAGACATTTAATGGTCAGAGTTTTGAGCTATGGAAACTCAAGATCGAGGATATTTTGGTGGACTGAAATTAGTGGATTGTTGTAGATCGAATCACAACACCAACATGAATGTCGACAGAGGACTGGGGAAGTTAGATCAGAAGGCGAAGAGCACAATACGATTGTGTCTTTTAGATTCAGTATTGTTGAATGTATCAGGGGAACCTATGATGAAGGCTTTATGGGACAAGTTAGGGACGTTGTACCAAAATGAGTTTCTAGTCAACAAACTGTTCCTGTGTAAAAAGTTGTATAACCCAAGGATGAAGGATGGAGACTCGGTGATAGATCATCTGAATGCATTTAATATTGTTGTAAGTTAGTTGTTATTTTCTTCTATAAAAAATTCATATCAATATAAGTGCATCGATTTTTTGTGTTCTCTACCAAATTCATGGGATATTCTGGTTGTTTCTATAGGTAGAAATACAACTACCTTGAATTTTGATGAAATAGTCTCATCCTTGTCATCTAAGGAGATGAGATGGAAAAATATGGAGAGGTATAAGGGAGATTCCTTGTCTGTGAGAGGAAGGTCCTAGAATGGAAACATAAATAAGTTCTCAATTAGGAGATCTAAATCTAGAGGGAGATTTAAATATCCAAGAAAACCTATAAAGGTATGTTGGAAATGTGGAATATAAGGTCACTACAAAAAGTATTTTAAATCTAAAACTCTTGAGAAAGAAAATGGATCTGATGATGCCCCTTTTGGAGAGGCAAAAACCACCTTAGATGAAGGTGGGGATGTGTACTTGGCTTCTTCTTCAAGTATACATGTAGATCATGAGGCATGGTTGATTGACTCAAGTGCATCATTTCATTTCACTCCCTATAGGGAGTGGTTATGTGAGTACAAGAAATATGATGGTGGTAATGTCTTCTTAGGGGATGAGAGGAAGTGTAGAAATTATGATGTATATTTGCAACAACTCATGAATTTTTAATAAAAAACAAAAGACACAAACCTACTATACTACGCTATGGAAGTTAATCCATAATTTAGAACAAAAATATCACACATGCAATAAGAAATAACACGCATGCACGCAATATTTTCCCTGGGGAAAGAAAGTTGTTAAAAAAACCAATGCCTGCTTGCCTTAATTAGATGAATAGATATGTATTACAATTTCTTTTCTCAACTGGGCACAACCTGCAAGTGAATAACTTATCTCTCTGCTCACTAAGAAGCTCTAACCCATACTTAGTGAATTTCTATCTATGCTTGAGCCCTTATTTCTTGGCACAATTCCATGAGAAATTAGTCCCCTATTATTTAGGATATTCCTCAAATTGATTGTGCAATTCCTCAATTTTGATCATCAGACTACACACAACACCTATACACTCAAGGCTAGCCTACAATTGATTTTACACTACCTTAGAATCTCCACCACAGCTAGGGAACTCAAACTCTTTGCATGCATTAGATATTTTGGGTTGATTGATTGGTTAATTAGATGATCACTAAGTTTGACAAAAGACCCACTACACAATTGACCTTCCACTAGTTCCTTCAATAGTTGGAACTAGTTTAACTAAAAACAACTTGAAATAACTGACCTTGATTGCTACAAATTAGCAACCACACATGCTTAATTGAACTCTAACTCCTCCAACTTGATTTTAATAAATAAACTAGGTGACACAAGCCATGTCACAGAAGTTAATTGCATCCAAGTTGTCTATTCATGTGGAAATTCAAATTTTCTCAATTTAATCAAGGCAAAATAAAATTGAAAATTTATTGTTGCATTTTTCAACACTCCCTATCAGAAAGAAAGTTATTATCAACCACCCATATCCTACATCTATGGAACTAGAACTTCCCTCTTGACAAGGCCTTTGTCAAAATGTCAGCATCTTGTTCCTCTGTCAGAATGTACTGAAGTAACATTATCCTCCTCTGCACACAATTTCGTAAATAGTGATACCAAATATCTATTTTCTTGGATCAATCATCAAAAACAAGATTCTTAGGGATTTTAATTCAACTCTGATTATCATAGTGGATCAAAGTTGGATCCATCATCTGACCAAGCAGTCCAACAAGTATCTTTCTCATCTATATTGCCTCACATGTTGCTTGACTTTCAACCATGTATTCTACTTCTGCCGAGCTGAGTGCCACAGATCTTTGCTTCATTTTGTACCAGGAAACATTTGTAGACACAACACTAAAAATCTACCTGATGTACTCTTTCATTCTAATGGGCTCCCCACCCACTCTGCATCTATGAAGCCACACAACTTCACTCCCTATGATTGTCTTTACCATAGTCTAAATGGGGTAGTGCCTTTGAGGTACCATAGAACATTCTTTTCTACCTTCCAAAATAATCTGGTTGGCCTAACCATAGTTGGCTCAATTGGTTGACTGCATAACACATAATTGGTCATGTGTTCACAAGATACATTAGTAAACCCACTAGCTGTCGATAAATAGTGGCATCCACTTCCTCACCTAAAGTGGCATCCTCCTTCCTCCAGTTAGTCACTAGAGGTGTCTCCATAGGTTTGGATCTTTCCATGTGAAACTTTTGTAGTATCACATTTTCATACTTGCCTTGAGAGACAAACAATTCCCTATCACCTTGCCATACTTCCAACCCAAGGAAGTAGTGAATGAGACCCATGTCCTTAATTTCAAATTTTCTTGCAAGTTCCTCCTTGCAATATCTAATCAGCTACTCATCACCAGTTAAAATCAAATCATCAACATATAAGACCATAATAAGAAATTTACCTTCTACCAAGATGTGATATATGTTCGCATCTGCTTCACCTTTGGTGAAGCCCAAATCAGTGAGATAGTTATCAATCCCGGTGTACTAAGCATGGTTTTGTTTGAGATAGTACAAATTTCACCTAAGTCTACACACATGAGACTCTCAATCAAAGTATCAAAGCCTTCAGATTTCTTGATGTACACCTCCTCCTCAATAAATCCATTGAGAAATGTTGTTTTTACATCCATCTGGTGGATCTTCCACCCCATCTAAGTAGCCAGAGAAAAAAATGATCTAATGGATAAGTACCTTGATACATGAGAAAAGGTATCCTCATAGTCAACTCCCTCAACTCTAGAGTACTCCTTGGCCACAAATCTGGCCTTATACTTCTCTATGCTTCTGTCTGTTTCTTGTTTCACCTTGAAGATCCATCTCAAACGCACTATTGATTTATTTGTTGGTCTTGGGACCACTTCCCAAACACTGTTCTTTACAATGGATTCATATTCCTCCACTATTGCATCAACCCATACACGTTTCTCTATTGCTTCCTTGAAAGAGGATGACTTGGTCTTTACAAACTCAGTCATTAGAGCCATGTATCCAGTGTACCGATCAGGTGACCTTCTCTACATGTGTTGATTTGAAGGAGCTACCACATTCTCCCTCCAATCTTGCACAAGTCTATTAACTTCCCTAGTTCTTTTCCTTCCTTCTCTGGATGGTTCTGCTTGAGTGGATGTCTCCACTCTCTACTCCTCAACTTGTGGTTTCTCCAAAACTTCTTGAGGTTCCTCCTTTGGAGCTAAAATATCCTCTTCTGGTGAGATCTGAATCTCCCTCTCAAGAGAGTATTGCATGGCTTTCTACTCATCAAATTTTGCATCCCTTCACACAACTATCATTTTGAGGGATGGCAAGAATGCATGGTAGTTGTGGGGAGTTTCTGCGTAACCCAAAAATACCCCAATTCTCCTGTCAGCTTAGGCTTCTTCTTTGATTCTTTGGAGACATGGTAGTAAACAGAGGCTCCAAAAATCATGAAGTGTGACACATCCACATTTCTCCCCAAGAAAGCCTCCTCCGATGTAATCATGCCCAGAATATGATGAGGACTTTGACTCTGCAAATAGATTGTTGCGTTGCATGCTTCATCCTACAAAATCAAAGGTAGGCCTTGGCCATGCAACGTCTCCCTTGTTTCTCCCACAATGCTACAATTATTTCTCTCAACCACCCCATTCTGTTGTGGGTTATGAGGTGTTTTCAACCCTCATCGAATGCCTTATTTTGCACAATTCCATTATTTCTAGTGAGATCCTTCACCTTCTTGTTAGTTTCTTTCTGAACTAGTGACTTGAATTGTACGAACTTGGAGAATGTCTCATATTTCTTCCACATGAAGAATATCCAACACTACCATGAGAAGTCATAAAAAAAAATGACAATTTTTTTTTGTCTAGGAGTGGAGGTTGTTGAGAAAGGTCCATAAACACCAGAGTGGACCATTTCTAGGATTGCATGTGCTTTGTTGTCCCAATCATGGAATGTGGATTTTGTTTACTTCCCCAAGGTACATTATTTGCATACATCTTGCTGTTGAAGTGCTCCTTTGGGAGGTCAGTGGTTATTTGCTGCATAATATTCAAGGTGCCATGATGAAAATGGCTAATTCTTTTGTTCTAAAGTTCACTGATGTCGAAATTATTTTCCTTTGTTGAAGATCACACCATAACCACAGTCTTGCAAAACTGCAATAGGGATGATATTTTTCTTTTGGCCTGTAACAAACATGACATCCTTAAGCTTGAGAGGGGAGCCCGGCTCCCTTTGAAAGGTGACTGTACCAACCCCAGCTTCAGTTTTAACTTCCGTTGTCCCCCATATCTATGTTCATCTACAAATATTTCTCCTCGAGGTCACTGGAAAAGTCTCTACACCCTTTCATGTGGAACAGTGCACTTAAGTCCAAGTACCACTACTTCCCATCATTGTGTTGGCCATGCATGTGATAAGGGTAAAGTCAAGCTCAAACAGTGAAGCCAAGGCTTCACATGCTGCTCCTTCTGAGGTCCTCTAGCCTACCTTTTTTTGTTGACACTTCATGGCATAATGCCCAAATTCATGACAATGGAAGCATTTAATTTTGGAAAAATATTTCTAATTGCCCCCTTAACTGGAATCTAGTTTTGTTTGATATTTTTCCCTTTTCCATTATTTTCCTTTCCATCCAAAGCAAATTTTTCCTCATCCTTGTCCTTGAATGAAGTCCCATCTCTAGCATTTTGCCTTATTTCCTCCTATACCAAATTGAACCATAAGCATTCCCAATTTGGTAATTTCTCCTTCCCATTCACCAAATCTTGGTAGTTATGCCTTTTGGGAAGGCCTAGAAGGGATGGGCTTACCAAATCTATTAGAAAAAATACTAAGAGGGTGGGAAGGGGGGGGGGGGGGATGGTGGGGTGGGGTGAATCAGTATTTAAATTTCATTAATAATGATTTTCCTGTTCAAACTGTATATGCTATTTTAAAAAAACCAACCAGTGTGTGTCCGCGCCTATAAAGAATGAAACCAACATATAGATAATAAACTTTGGTAAATGACTAATTCATTATCTTAAATCAGAGTATGATGCATTTACTAAGTAGTAAATAGATGTAGTAAGAATAGAATAAATCAACACACATAAGCAGCACACATGAACACCAGGATTTTTAAGGTGGAAATCCAATGTGGGAAAAAACCATTGATGTTGTCCTCTCAGTATTCAATATTCTTATTATAAAAAGTGTTTGCAAGTTTTTTACTGGTGCAGACTTTTTCCAGTACGCAGGCATCTACCTATTGAAGGGTACAATCTTCACTTGTTTTCTAGCTTCTACTGGAAGGGAGCTCCAACCCCCTAGCTCTAATACTAGCTAGTATGTTTACCAATACGTAGGCACCATTTTACAGAAGGCTGCCACCTTCACTCTTCCTCCAGGGACCATGTTTCATAAATTTTCAAACTAGATACTCCTGGTACACATCAACACAATATGTAGGCCACGTTTCATAAAATTTTCATACTAGACCCATCAACAACATTGAATCTCAAAATCAATCACCACTACAATACAACCGCATCTATCAACAATCAGTCAATCTAAACAATCAAATCACTGTCACTAGAACACAAAGTTGAAACCCAAAACATTGCATCAAAACCTAGGATCAACTGCAACTTAAAAAATCATATGTCAGAATCTATACACTACTACAATGAAGCTAATCTGCATGTATGCACTACTTTCTATAACCCAACTTGTGTATACCTCTAAAGATATTGGATCATAAAACTTCTAAACCATAAACTATACTACCTAAGGACATTCTGAAGGTCTAATGTCATGTTACAGAGTTTTAAATGGATAGTAGCAAATATCACCCTCCTTACTCAATCAATCAATCAACCAGACTCAGTCTCCTTATACAATTAGTTTTACTTTCAGATCTAATGAAGGCATCGTTGACAAATAGCAGTAAAACAACAACACTAATTAGATATATCAGTCATTTCTAAACAACAAACCCTTCCTCTACATATGTGACTTGGAAGTGTCGAACCCGTGTGTATACGTGGCTTCACCAAGGTGAACCAACGTATAGATCTACAAATAATGGCTTATAACTTCGCATCTTTTCAAGACTTCATATATACCCATATCATAACATTTAAAGGAAAAAACATTTTTTAACACTCAGATCTAGCCTATCCATTGTCACAGTACTTAATGAAAAGTCATTTCAGGTCTTATGATCTTGATCCATCATTAGATCTCATCCATCATCAAACACTTAGGTGCAGACTTAGTTCAAATCAAGAAAAGCGTCAATAACCCATACCATGCACATTTTCCTTTGATATAACTCTTCATAATATTTTCCTTACTTCTACACTTAGCCCTTTGATCTTCTCCTCCTTATATACTTAGAGCCTTTGTCAATACCATGCACCAAAACAACACTTAGAATCTATGGTATTCTTAAACGGGATCAAGTAACTGTTATTCTACTCAATATTGTGGGCTAATACCATGGTATGGACCCTTGGTATTCTATAACCTTAATTTTCTATCCCATGCGTGCTTTTCCTTCTGTGAAACTGCATGCATACATATACGCTCCTTTTATTTTGTGTACTCACATGTATACACTACTTGGTTTAGGGTAAACAAAGTATACAACTTAAACCATTCTCTTTCCTCGATTTCTTGATTCTAATCTGTAATCCTTTGTCCCATCATCCTATTCTTTTGTACCATTACTCTGTTCCCTCTTAATAGACCTGTTACAATGTGATTTTCCCTTTATCATTTATGAAATGACCTGTATGTGGGTTTCCATCAAGGACAACACATGTACCATAAGGCCAACAATCTCCCCCTTTGGACTTGATGGAAACCATATTGGTGTTGATCACATGAAGTTGTAGAAATTGTTAGATATATCAAGAAATACCAAGATACTCTCCCCGTTTGACATCAAGGGAAAAGTGTAGAGCAAGATATTCTCCCCCTTAGTACATGCAGAGATGCACTATACTATCCATGCTCCCCCTGAGCACATTTCAAAAGAAAAACATGGCTCTAGAACTCAACTAATTGAGTATGAACTTCCTATCACCAATGACTCATACATACATCAATCACCCGACCAAGTGGGAACACATCAAATGTTGATACATGACTGAAAATTTCAATTATTACATCATACTTCCCATGCACAGTGGGGGTACAAATTACATCATATGTCAAAAAGGACTCATTCATAATAGACTCTGACATAAAGAGACATATTATTACACCATAGGTCTTTACATGAAATTTTCATCAAATGACATTAATAACTGAGACGATAGCTAAATTTAGCAACCATGATGCCAACAGTGCATAATGTTTTGAAGGCTAATGATCCCCCTAAACCTATGCTACCTATGCATTGTCAACAATTCATTCATCAAGGCATCTTCATCAATCAAATAAACATCAATGAGAAAATCATATCAACAGACTGTAACCATCAATATTACACTGAACACCCATGTCTGAAACTAATTTTGAGTCCAACCCACTGATTGTCTATCAGAAAACACATATGCTACTATCGCCATATAAACTTGTGTATATACGCGAATCTGCTTCATGAAAACCACGTATATGAAACACTCCTCTGAATCTGAATAAATTGGTTTTAATAGTAGGATGAGGCAGAAATATCTCCCAGGTATTGTTCGAGATATTCAAATGCTTCTCCAGGAAGAGGTTTTGTAAATATATCAGCAACCTCTTCTTTGGAGGGAACATACTCCAATTTAACCTTTTGCTCAAGCACTTGTTCTCATAGAAAGTGGTACTTAATGGGTATGTTCTTGGTCTTGGAGTGCATGACTGGATTTTTTGAAATACTAATAGCACTTGTATTATCACATAGAATGGATATGGGTGGAGAATATGTGATTTGAAGATCTTGTAATGTTTGCATCATCCAAAGTAGTTGTGTAAAACAAGATGCAATAGCCACATATTTTTCTTCAGCTCTAGATAAGGAAATCAAACTTTGTTTCCTGCTGAACCAGGATACTATTCATGATCCCATATAAAATGCACCTCCACTAGTGCTTTTTGGTCATCAACATTTCCATCCCAATCCGCATATGTATATGCATGAAGAGTGAGATCTATATATATAGGATACCATATAACGAAGTCCTGAGTTCCTTGGAGATATTTGAATATTCTTTTTACTGCCTGAAGATGTGATTCCTTTGGATTAGCTTGAAATCTTCCAACAATTCCTACTACATGAATGATATCTGGTCTTATACTTAGATAAATCAGACTTTCAATCATAGATATGTACTCTAGTTGATTCACTGTATGAGATTCATCATTAGAACTAAGACTACATCATGTTACCATTGGAGTACATACTGGTTTGGAATCTTCCATTCCGTACTTCTTCGGAATTTACTTGAGATATTTGATTTGTGAGAGAAAGATGCCATCTTTTGTTTGTTGTACTTGTAGGCCAAGAAAATAGGTTAGTTCTCCAAGTAAAGACATTTCAAATTCTTGCTGCATAACATAAGAAAAGTTTTGACTCATAGATTCTTCATTACTACCAAAGATGATATCATCAACATAAATAACAATAATCAGCAGTTTATCATTCTCAATTTTTGTATATAAGTTGTTTTCTGCAGATCCTTTTGTGAAACCTTGTTGTTGAAGATATTTGTCAAGACGATAATACCATGCCCTCATAGCTTGTTTCTATCCATATAAATCCTTTTTTAATTTGCATACAAGCTTTGCATCATTTCCCACAATGAATCCTACTGGTTGTTCAACGCACACTTCTTCTTCTAAATCTCCATTAAGAAATATGGATTTTACATCCATTTGATAAAGTTTGAATTTTCGAAACCTTGAAAGAGAAAGAAACATTCTTATGGCTTCAAGTCTAGCAATAGATGCAAAAGTTTCTTCAAAGTCTATAACTTCTTATTGAGCATATCCTTTATAAACAAGCCTTGATTTATTCCTAATTACCTCTCCATTTTCATTCAACTTATTCTTGGATACCCATTTTTTTCCTATAACTTTTTTATCATGAGGTCTAGGAACTAATTCCCAAGTATCATTCTTTTCAATTTAGTCAAGTTATTCATTCATGGCCTTAACCCAACATTCATCTCTGCTAGCTTCAATTACATTTTGTGGTTCTATGGAGGATAATAATTCTAGATAACTAGAAGATCCTACAAGAGTTCTTATTGTCTATACTCCAGACCCTTTTTCTCCTATAATTTGAGATTCTACATGATTCTTTTGAACACACCTAGATGAAGCTTTTTCCCTGTCAGATGTATCTTCTTATGATGCTTCATTGGTTTCTTCCTTTATATCATTTTGATTTGATATGAGAAAGAATTCACTGCCTTCATTATTATCATCTTCCTTTGTTGATGTCTTTTATTTCAGATTTCTGCATGCTTCATCAATTACAACATCAATGCATTCAACAATTTTTCGAAGTAGCCCATTTAAAACATTTGTATCCTTTACTTCTAGATGAATAACCAAGAAATATTCCTTTGTCTACTGTGGATTCAAACTTACCAAGTTTTTCATCACTCTTTTTGATGAAACATTTGCTTCCAAAAACTTTGAAGTGTTTTATAATGGGAGGGTTACAATACCGAAGTTCATATGGACTTTGATCACTATTTACACGGACATGAGCTTTGTTGAGAATATTTACTATAGTATGTGCAGCTTCACCCCAGAAGGTATTAGTAGTTCTAGATTCATCAACCATAGCTCGAGCAATTTGTTGAACCATTCTATTCATTCTTTCCACCACGCCATTTTATTGAGGAGTTTTGGCAACAGATAATTGTCTCTTTATTCCTTGTTGTTCATAAAATTCAAAGAAATCATCTGATATGAATTCTCCTCCCCGATCAGATATGAGACATTTGATTTTTAGATTTAATTCATTTTCAACTAAAGTTTTGAAGACATTAAACTTTTCAAATGCTTCATCTTTATGTTTTAGTAAACCAATCCAGCACACTCTAGAAAAATCATCAATGAATAAAATGTAGTATTCTTCTTCACGAGGTGACTTTTTCCTTGTTGGTCCACACAAGTCAATATGAATGAGTTCAAGAGGCTTTCTTTTTTATCCTTCCTTTGCATTGAATTGAACTCTTGTTTTCTTATAGAATTGACATGGTTTGCAGATGGTATTTTTTGGGATGATGATATCTGGAAGCTCACGAACAACCTTGAGCATGCATGATTTTCTTATTTGAGAAAAGCTTATATGCCCCAATATTCTATGCCATAACTAGTTCTCTTCTGTTTTTCTTAGATAACATTGCCTTTGACATCCTTTTAATTAGATTGCTTGGAGTTCTTGTACCTTTGATTATGGTCTTTCCTATGTCAAGCTCACGAACCACACATTCTTTTGATCGAAACAAAACTTCATTTCCTTGATCACACATTTGACTAACACTTAACTTATGCTTTAAACCATCAACATACATAACATTTCCAACTTCAACCTTTTCTTTTAGATAAATAGAATCTTTACCCTTAATGACAGCTCGTGTGTCATTTCGAAAAGAGACATTCTTTTCTTTTCCTAAAGTATTGTATGAAATGAGTTTATCTTTATCACCTGTCATGTGTTTTGAGCATCTGCTATCAATGTACCACTAATTTTCTTGTCCTTCTGCAAATAGAGCTATGCCACATCTTTCTGTCTATAGTTCCTTCTTTTTCCGTACCTTAGAGTTGGATGATGTTTGCTCCTTTTGATATGTTGGTCGAATTTGCTCCTATATTCAAATTCTTCATGACCAAAGTTATTGCAAAATGAATATTCAATTTCATCTTCAAGAGGATAAAATTTATTAAAGAGATCTTCTTTATTCCGACCACACTCCTTTGTTTTCTTTCTTCTCTAGTCATGATAGTTTTGTAAGTAACACATTGAGCAATCTTATGACCAAATTTATTGCATGAAAAACATTGTACATTAAAGAAGAAGTTTCTGTGATCATAATATATTTTGGTATTGCTCACCTTTTGGTTGGTGCTTCTAATGACGTTCACCTTTGGAGTAAAATGAGCATGATTTATGTGGGGAGTACCTTTAGGATTTTGTTGAGGATTGACGCATTGTTCACTGGTTTTTTATGCATCAAGATAGCTTGTGGTGATGGATGAAGGCTTTTCTGGTTGGGATGTTTCTCCAGTGTATCCAAGACTAGTCTTTATAAGAGGAGAACATTGAACCTTGATGATTTGATCTAAGTTTTCTGATCCTTTAGAAAATCTAAGATTCAGAGATTTTGTCTTCACAAGTTATTTTCTTAGACCCACTACTTCACATTCTAATTTTTCATTGTGATTTTCCCTTTCAATGAGTTGATGTGTCAAAGTGTCTATGACCATATTCTTTTCTTCCAAACAAATTTTAAGTTGAGTGATTTCCTCAAGAAAATATTCTTCTTCTAAGGCATCCATAAAATCATCATTTTCATAAGCCATGCGTAGTTTAATATCTTGTTCAGATTCACCTTCATCACTATTAGATAGACCATCACTATCTTCATGAGTATAATAACTTATTTTATTAACAAATTGTTTCCTATTACCTTTTGCAGAATCATTTCCTTTGTCATGGTTATATTTATGAGGACATTTGGAAGCATAATGACCAACTCTACCACAAGCAAAACATTTGAATGGAAGCTTACATTTGAATTTTCTAGTACCCAGTTGAAGTTTCTTCACAAAGTTTAACTTGTCTTCTTCTGATATATATCTTAATTCCTTGAGATCTTCCTTTTCTTTTCCCTTTGCAAAGGATTTGAAAGTGGCTTCTCTGATTTCTGATGGACCTCCTTTCCTCATTTCAAATGAAGTTAAAATTCCATGAAGTTGAAATACAGTAACAAATTGTACATCCTGCTTCTCTCCTGTAGGCTTTAAGCTCGTACAGAAATTACCTACATATGAATTCTAAAACACAGAAAATAAACAATGCCAGAGCATAACACATAAAACACATATACACAGAGATTTCCCCTTGATCCAAAAACTGGGACTACCATCTTGATTTTTCATTATGTTCCCTTCAATGTTACATACATACATACATACATACATACATACATACATACATACATACATACATACATACATACATACATACAACATACATTACATTACATACATACATACATATATATTATAATATATATATATTATATATATATATATATATATATAATTATATATAATATATAGATATAGATATACATGCCAAAGCATCCAATACCATGGACTGAAAACCATCGTGCCCAAAACCATGTGCGAAAACCATGCACAAAACCATATGTAGGTTCGCACCACCTAATATATGGTCCAAAAAAAAAAATCTGGGGCGAAGCCCCAGACCCCATAGAAGGGGACTAGCCACCTCCCTCAAACCCCCTATAAACCCCACACTGCGCAATCGACGCAACGAAAGGGGGGCTCCGCCCCCCTCTAACCCCCCTGTTAACTAGGGAGGCTAGTTGTGGAAAGAATATAACACAACCCAACATCTTCAATGGAAGATACTTTTGACTCAAATTTAGAATATAGAGATCTTAAAATTTTCTCTACTATAGTAGCTTACTTTATTTCTTCACCCAGATTATTCATACGATTTACAATCTCATCTACTCGTAAAAAGTAACTAGCAATACTTTCATCACTATGAATATTAAGATTTTCATATTGAATTCTGAGAGTTTGGAGCTTATCACATTTTACCAAGGATTCTCCTCCGTAGATCTGAATAATTTTGTCCCTTATTTCTTTGGTTGTGTTGAGCTGCATGACTTTGATGAATTTTGATTCTGATTGACTTCCCAATAATGCATTTATGACTTTGAAATTGGTTTCATATGATTTATTTTAGGATAGATCTGTGGGGACTATTGCTTGATATTGGTATCCTCCTTCCACAATTGTCGAAACATCAGCTCCAAGAAATTGAATATAGGCTCTGGTTCTTGTCTTCTAATATCTTCAACTATTTCCATTAAAGATTGGTAGTCTGATAGATCCCATTCCTTCGTGATTTCTCATCTTGAGAGCTCTTCCTTCAAGCAATCAAGCTTCTTCTGAAGGACCTTCTTTGATACTAATTGTTGGGAAAAATATTGTGGGGTGAATCAGTATTTAAACTTTCACAATAATGACTTTCCTTTTCAAACTGTATACTCTATTTTACAAAAACAAATCAGCATGTGTCCATGCCTATAAAGAATGAAGCCAATGCATAGATAATAATTTTGATAAACAACTAATTAATTATCTTAAATCAGAGTGGGATGCATTTACTAAGCAGTAAACAGAAGCAGTAAGAAAAAAAGAAATCAACAAACATAAGAAGCATACATGAACACAAGGATTTTTTAGGTGGAAACCCGATGTGGGAAAAAACCATCATTGTTGTCATCTTAGTCTTCAATATTCTTGTTATAAAAGTGTTTATAGGTTTTGTAGTGGTGTAAAATTTTTCTAGTACACAGGTGTTAGAGCCTAGATTGACCTCAGGCTGAAGGAAGGCGATTCTAGGGTAACCTCAAACCAAGCTTAACCTAGTAGCTAGCCCTACGAGATCGAGAGAGGGCTCTCTCCTTATGAATTTCAGTCAAGATGAGGTGTTCTATGGGCAAGGTAGGTATAGGCTTTAACACTTGAAATTGAGTGAGGTGAGATGTATAATACTGGTGAGGATCTGAGGAGGGCATGCAACGATCATGTATCCTTCTCAAATAGTAGAAAACATAGAATACTGAATGGTTTCCCAAGGTAGAGCACTTGTTATAGCTCCAAATCTCACCCTTGATATTTGTGATGCTCCATTTATGGCCTAGGGAAACCCTTCCTTCCAAACCTGGTCCAAATACTTAAAAAACAGTGTTTTACTCCCTATACGCGACATTGCCCTAAGCTAAACACGTGTGTACATGGGTCAGTGTATGCCCAACCCATGTATATGTCTTAAAAAACTTAAAAAAATTAAATCTCCTTAATTTCGGACAAAGATCTCGGGTTTTACCTGTTGATTACCTATTAGTTCCCGTGGCCCAACTGTTCCCAACGAATTCCCAACTAAAAAACTACTTTGAGAGAAGTATAAAAAGGCTTCAATGGGAAGGCCAAAAGGAGGAGAGAATAGAGAGAAAAATCACTGTGTTGAGATTATCGCTGATCAGGTTTAAAGATCCTTATGCTTCCAGCACTCCCCCCATTACAGGAAACATTTGTTTCCTTGAGATCTAATGTCATTTCACTAGTTGAGATATCTTTGTATGAGTCATGGAAGGAGCCTTTTGAAGACTCGGGATTGGACGGATGTGGAGGATGGTTCCGCTTGGAGCCAGCGAGAGGAAGATTCAGGTGATATCATTCCTTGATTTTTTTTAGTTATCTGCAATAAAGAAACATTTGTCTTGTTACCGAAATCAATCTTCTTCATGCATATGATGTTAATGTTATGGTTTACGTATGAATACTTGTTTCAATTGTATAACTAACTACATTTCAATATGTTATGAAGTTTATTTCTATATGATACTTGGCCCATACATTGCTATGATTCTTTGAATTGGTTGTTTTGCAAGTCTAGGGATCAAAAGGAACTCCAAGAGGGTTTGGACCCTGGCTAGATCTACCCGAACAAAGGACCCCCAGGTGTACCTCTCTTCGCATAGTTTGCTTATTTAAGTATCATGGTTGTGTGGAATGCTTGTTTTTTACTGTAGATAACCCTCGCTCTGCTAGGGTGTTGACCCAAAACCCTAGGGGACTTTTTCCCTCAACAGAATTGGTGACTCCATTGGGGACAGCAAGATTGTTGTTCCTAGTTTGGGTTAATTTAAGCCATTCAGGGCTCAGCCATTATTGTTCTTGCTATAACTGGTTTGTCTGTTCCTGTAGGAACTCAGACTTTAAGTCTGAATGGTTTCTTCAGATCTTTTTTTTTTTATTTTTTCTTGTGACCTATTATATATGCAGTTTTGTCAGGTTACAGTAGTGTATGTACGCAAGTTTCCCCATATGAACCTGCGTATATGTAGGTTTCTTTGGGTTGAATCATGTATACACGCCACTGTGTATTGACACAGTCACGTATACCTTAATTTTCTAAGATTTTGTCAAGTATTTATGTTTCAAAATATTTGTTTTCTGGTCTGAGTGTTTCCTGAGCAGTCATGTTTGGTTGTCAATCTTTGCTTTTGTAGCAAGTTTCCACTTTTGAATTCTCTCCTGTTGTGGAAAGTTTTGGTGTTGTTTTGTATTGTTACAAGTGTCAACGTTTGTGTTTGAGCACACAAGATTTCTTTCTGAGAATCTTGGTTGTTCTGGTCTTCCAGAGCAGAAATATTGGTTTCAATCTTTGTGACAAACTTTATCTTTGTGATCTTCTTTCTTTGTGTCAAAACTGCATCTTGTGGCCATTTTCTTTTCTCACTTTTTGAAAGTTGTTGAGTGACAATTTCGAAAGTTGTCTTTCTTGGTCTTTTCATCATTTTCACCAAGCTCTTTTCGCTACTTTTTGGTCGTTAAGAACATCTTGAAACACCTATTTTGTTGAGTTTTCACCCATCTTGAGTTGATAACTTGCAAAGTGTTTTGTTGCCTATTTTCGATCTCAAAGTTTTCAATAGTATTTAGAGCTCTTTTGAAAAGTTGTTTTTCCTTTTGAAGAAAACTCCTTAAAAAACTTGGTTTCTGCTTTCTTTTGCCTTGTTTTGATTGAGTTTCTTTTTGCAAGTGAAAGTGCATTTTGTTTGTCTTGAGATTCTCTTTTAGTGTTTGGACGAAAATGAGCATTAGGAACTTATATTCTATCTAAACATCTTAAATGGCTATTTAGAAGTGATAAAAAAATTACTTTCATTCTTTGTTTTAGAGTAATCTTAAGTTTTTGCATCAGCATATATTTATTGCATTAGGATAGTTTGTGCATATTTTAGGGCATCCAATAGTTTTTGTTAGTTTTTGTGAGTGTGAAGCTTGTTGAAAGAAAATAAAATAAAAAGGTTTTGCTTTCTAGGTGTTTCTTAGAACCCAAGTAGAAGTTGCTTTTCATCAAAAGAAAAATGATTTCATTCATGTAGTTACTTTTTCCTTAATTTTGGTTGAGTCATACACACATCATTAGTTTCACCCCCATACCCTTAACTTAAAAGAACATCCTTTAAAATCAAGCGTTAATTAAAATAAACTAAATTTTTTTGTATTTTCAATAAGTACACCAACAAGTTTTAGGTTATTTAGGGCCTTGGATTAGGCGAGAGGAAAGTAAACTCTCCAAGGCCACTTTAAATTGTCAAACATAGAAGTCTGAATAGAGAGTGAAAATCCAATAGCGTTAGGGAGACCAGGAAAGCTCTATATCTGGGAGTTAAGCATGCGGGTTTTTGAAGATAAGCAAGAGAGATACCGCCTCTCCTACTTTTCGGATCTAACCTCAAGATGGTTCCACCTACCTTCTAACACGAAATGGTAGCCTTAGTTGCTTATCCTAAGGATCTACACAAGTGGCTGTGGAGGGGAATCCCGTGGCACCTGAGGTCGATGTTGTATCACTCTTAGCAGTTTTTCTGGAGGGCACCCTTGCAAAGCTCCGGGTCTTGCACCGGCACAAGCTGTTGCTTGGAGGTCAGCGTAACTTCCTTTAATACCTTCGCTGGTAGGCATTGGCCATCATTATCCTAGACTATCTTCGAAAGGCCCTTGCTTCATTTTCTTGTATTTTGGTGTCTGGTCCTCGTCACTTGGAGTGGAAATGCTCCGAAGTCGCTCAATTGGTTGCATCTTTAGGGACTTTATAGCTGAGTGCTCTTTGCTCCTTGTATATAGTTGTCTCTAGGTATTTTTGTCTAGTCACTTTGGACTTTGTATTTCGAGTGATTTACTTACCATTATGCCAATATTGAAAGGCTTTTGGTCATCCTTTTGAAAGTTGTGGAGTTTCCTCCTCAAGGGCAAAGGTCTTGATTGTGTGTCTATCTTCCTTGAAAAGTCATTTCTACATTCCCGTAAGGGAAGGGTATATGAATTAGTTAGATATGGCCAATATTCCTGTGGAAACCAACCAAGGTATCCCCCAAAAGGGGATCCTTATGCTTTTCCTTTCTTTGGAAACACTGGTACTCCCTTGATGGCCACTTTGAATATTCCTAGATTGAATGTTAGACTACTAGTTTGGTTGTGGTCCACTCAGAATATTCCAAATGCTCTTGAAGCTTCTCAGATGAATGCTTTATTTTAGGGGCATCACATGGATGCTAATTGTTCATCTTCTTTCAAGGAGAAATCTAGGATTCCTTTTTCTCCTTCTTGTAACAAGAAATCTAAAAAGAGGAGAAACAGGAAGTCAAAGAAGAAGAATAATTCTATCCATTCATATTTAACCTCTGCTAGCCATGTTGGAGATGAGCCTTCAGCTAATGCAAGTCATGTTGGGGGCACAAGTCTAGTCACTGCAAGTCACACTAGCACTTCATCATTAACCTTTACAAGTCTTGTTGAAGATGGTCCTTCAGCTGATGCAAGTCATGCTAGGGGCACAAGTCTAGTCACTGGAAGTCATACTAGCACTTCATCATCAACCTCTGCTAATCATGTTGAAGATGAGTCTTCAACTGTTACAAGTCATGCTGGGGGCATAAATCTAGTCATTGCAAGTCATACTAGTAAAGAGTCACCGACCTCTACAATTCATGTTTAGGACTCTCTGCAAACCACTGCTAGTCATGTTGGCGGAATGGACGTTGATAAGAAACATAGACGTAGAAGTTTTAAACCTAAGTTCCCTTGTAAGATATGTAAGGGAGACCATCTTACTCTTTTATGCCCTGGTATTATAGAGGTACAAAGGATATGGTCCAAGTCTGAAAGAACTTCTACTCCTAAATCTAATATGGTTTCTCATCAATCCCATCAACCATTGGTTAATAATGTGGTAGAGCCAGTGCAATCATTGGCTAATTACACTCCTCTTTTGGGGGGGTGAAGTGCCTAACAAAAGAGTCTGTTTGATCTCTAGTACAGAATCTTCTAGTATAGGGGGCATTCCAGTTTCTTCAAATGTTCCCCCTCCAAGTTCTAGGAGTGATTCCTTTGATTGGAATAATCTGGTTGAGCCTCATCTTCCTTTTGCTACATGTTTCCAAATAAAGGTCAGGGTTAATTCCACAAATTTCTATCGATGTATGGTGGATGAAGGATCCTCTGCAAGTATTATATCCTCTTTGAATTGGAAATCTTTGGGTTCCCCAGAGTTGTTGACAGCTCAGAGTCAGTTGTTAGCCTATGATAGAAGGCCTGGTGAATCTATGGGTGTTCTTCCTCAATTTCCTATTACTTTAGGTGGGAAGATTGTCTTAATCAATATGATGGTGGTTGATGGCCCTTTAGACCTTAATATGCTACTTAGGCATGATTATGTCTATGCTATGAATGTTGTGGTGTCTTCACTCTTTCGAGTGATGTGCTTTCCTCATAAAGGGAATATGGTCACTATTGATCAGCTTGCATCTGATAATTACCACCCTAATTCAACTTTACAACAGAATATCCCTTGGTTTGTTCCAAGTGTTCAAGTTGACTCTACCCAGCCACGGGTGAATTATGTGGCATTGAATCCTCAATGTTCAGTCACTTCTAAGAAGGATCCTTTCACTTATTATTCTCCTTCTTGCGACTTGGTCCCAACAGTTGACCGAGAGATTCTTCCTATAGGGACATGGGACCCTTTAATTCCCTCTTTTGATCCTTGTAGTTCTCATGATTTCTTAGAACTTGATTTGCCTTCACAGGAGGAACACTTTGAAGCCATGAGTTTTGACTACCAAAGGAGTCCTTGGCTTGAGCCTTGCAAGTGGTTTGTCTAGAAGAACTATTATGCGTAACTCACAAGGTTGTGCGGTTCCCTGTACCATATTGTATATATAAGGTATGCATTTTCAAGTTTTGTACTCTATAACACAAGATTTTATATGAAGTTTATATGTGGGATGTATTAACTTCTTGCCTAGTGTTCCTATTTATGTTTATAGAACTTGGAAGTTTTCTCCTTTGGAAATTTTTATGGTTGGTCCATTCCGATAGGTATTGGTTCTTGAAACTGGCATATAGGTTAGGTTTCTCCACCTGCATTGTGCACTTATCCGTTTCCTTTCCCATTTTGGCCTTAGGATCGACCCCACCAAGTTATGGTGCAGAACCTTCTCATTGCTTAGAAGTATCATGACTTGTGTGGTAGAGCCTACGTTATCATGGGTGCCCTAGATAGTACCTTGTTATCACTTGGCACCCATGCTGATTTTTTGTTCCTAGGCTCGGGAAGTCCTCTATAGTCCCATCATGACTTATACGATGAAGAATCATTCCTCTTTGCTTCTTCACTTCGTTATGGCCTTATACCCTAGAGGCTCCTTCATGTTGATTTGTACTACTGCATTGCATTTTGACCATTTGCACCTTTTGGTCTTGTGTTGGCTTCACTAGGACTTGCATTTAGGCCACTTTTTGACCATGTCATCTGCAAAATCAAACTTTCAATTCCTTAGCTTCTGCAACTCAACACCCTGTGACCCGTGGAAGGAACACACCTTTGAGTGTCTTTGACCAGTTTTTGCCTCCCAGCATTGAGCATAGGATAGTTCCAATTCCAGGAGCTAGATCATCTACTTCACTGACACTCGTTCTTTCCACTGTATTATAACATTCTTTTATTCTTTTTCCAGCTTAAAAAAAAAGACAAAAAAATTATATATTCCAAAAAAGAGCAGGAATGGGACAATATTTCCATTTATTGTTGGCAACTAGAGTTAGTCATGTCGCCCTTGAAGAAAGTGCTCAAAACAAAGTATCCACCATTTTGGTGGGATTTAGTTTGACTTAGGTACACCTTAACCTTGTTATTGAGTCAGTTCTCCTCCAATTGGTTATCTCTTCCAATCATATGGAGAGTTCGTTCGAGCCTCCTGCATGACAAACTTATACAGAGTCATCATATGCTACCACATAGTCATCATTGAGTCGTGCTTTTGTTAAAGGGAAGTTAGCCTACAGTTATATTGGTCCTTTAATCATGCCAGTTTCAGAAGGTCCCTATTGACTTCTTGCTGGTACGTCTTGTCCTTATTGATGACGACATCTTGCTCTGAGGATAGGCCTAGATCCGCAGCCTGGCTCTATTTTCATTATTGATAGGTCACCTTGTGCTCAGCATCGATCAGTATCATGGGTCTTTGACTGGGTGGTTTCCCTTGTGTTTTACATCAGCTTACATTATCACACATTGGGATTTGTGCAATACCTTGGTTTCCATTTGACCCTATTCGTGGATACCTTGCCTCTATGTCAGCTTTCATTATTGGTTGGTTCAGAGGGATTATGTCGTGCGCTAGCTACATCTTGTGTATGCTAGAAACGTACTTCGATTGGGTTACTACATCTTTTTCATTTGATTCCTTCCACATTATTGACCTACGAGTTACACTTCTACTACACTGATGAAGGATGCCTTAATGCCTTCCTCCTAGTGGATCTTTCCCCATCGACTACGACTCATTGCTCTGAGGCAAAGGTCTAGAGTCCATTTGGCAGTACCTTGGGGTTTGTAGTCATCAATGGCAGATCCTTCGCTATCGACAGTGGGAAACCATCATTGTCTCCTGATCGATAGATTCTTACAGGTGTTCGATTTCATCTCATATATTCACACTTGCTAGTTTGTACTAGGTACCTTGACTCTCATTATCATTATCGATGAGTAGT
Organism: Pinus taeda; assembly: GCA_000404065.3. Lineage (NCBI taxonomy): Eukaryota > Viridiplantae > Streptophyta > Pinopsida > Pinales > Pinaceae > Pinus > Pinus taeda. The sequence goes on from APFE031141150.1 coordinate 69,317, forward strand.
CTCACATTTGTTAACAGTATACATCAATGACCGGTAATCAAACGATTTATCACATGGTCGACTTCAGATCATTTATTCCCATTGTGTAGAAATGTACCACGGTGGTTGACCAAGACCTCAGGTTGCATCACCATTCATTGGTTCACTTGACAGTTGCTCCTGTTGCTACTAGTTGATACCATTCCACCTTATATGTTGTGGTCATTCATGGCGACATTCTATATGGTGGCTCTTGAGTTTGCAGTGTAGTACCATTTTATTCCATCATGTTCATTTGGTACTTTTGGGATTATTCTTTGATATCAGTTATCAGCTTCATCTTTCAGCATCATTGACATTCTTATATGTGGTATTCAGACATGTACTTCGATTGCGATCAGATGATCCATTATGTACTTCTAGTATTCTATACTTGTGTACTTAGTGGATCCGCTTCTACTTTATATGCGAACATGCTTTTCTTTCTCTGAGCATGGGTATGCCCACCTCAGACAATGTTTCTTTCTGATCTCCTTTTGTGGCTTGGCAGGTTGAAATCTGGTGAAGTCTTTCTCAGTTTTTGATAGGTTTCATTTCCATGTACTTAATACATTTCGGCCATCATGTACCCCTTCTGACCTCATATATTAGGGGGAATTTGTTATAGCTCCAAATCTCACCCTTGATATTTGTGATGCTCCATTTATGGCCTAGGGCAACCCCTCCTTCTAGACCTGGTCCAAATACTTAAAAAACAATGTTTTACTCCCTATACGCGACATTTCTCTGAGCTAAACATGTGTGTACGTGGGTCAGTGTATACCCAACCCACGTATATGACTTAAAACACTTTAAAAAATTAAATCTCATTAATTTTGAGGTGGAGATCATGGGTTTTACCTGTTGATTACCTATTAGTGCCTGTGGCCCAACTGTTCCCAACAAATTCCCAACTAAAAGACTACTTTGGGAGAAGTACAAAAAGGCTTCAATGGGTAGGCCAAAAGGAGGAGAGAATAGAGAGAAAAATTAGTCTGCTGAGATTATCACTGATCAGGTCTAAAGATCCTTGTGCTTCTAGCACTCCCCCCATTATAGGAAACCCTTGCTTCCTTAAACTTTGATGTCATTTCACTAGTTGAGATATCTCTGTATGAGTCATGGAATGAGCCTTTTGAAGATTTGGGATTTGACAGACCCGGAGGACAGTTCTGCTTGGAGCCAGTGAGAGGAAGATTCAGGTGATACCATTCCTTGCTTTGTTTTAGTTATCTGCAAAAAAGAAACATTTTTCTTGTTCTCGAAATCAATCTTCTTCACGCATATGATATTAATGTTATGGTTTACATACGAATACTTGTTTCAAATGTATAAATAACTACCTTTCAATATGTTATGAAGTTGATTTCTATATGATACATGGTCCATACACTGCTATGCTTCTTTGAATTGGTTGTTTTGAGGGTCTAAGGATCGAAAGGAAGTCCAAGAGGGTTTGGACCCTGGATGGATCTACTCGAAGGAAGGACCCCTAGGTGCACCTCTCTTCACGTAGTTTTCTTATTTAAGTATCATGTCTGTGTGGAATGCTTGTTTTTTGACTGTAGATAACCCCGCTCTGCTAGGGTGTTGACCCAAAACCCTAGGAGACTTTGTCCCTCAACAGAATTGGTGACTCCGCTAGGGACAACAGTATTGTTGTTCCTAGTTTGGGTTAATTTAAGCCAATCAGGGCTCAGCCATTGTTGTTCTTGCTGTAACTAGTTTGTCTATTCCTATAGGAACTCATACTTTAAGTCATCAGTTTCTTCAAACCTCTTTTTTTCTTTTTTCTTGTGAACTGTTATATACGCAGTTTTGTTAGGTTACAGTAGCGTATGTATGCAAGTTTCCCCATATGAACCCGCATATACACAGGGTTCTTTGGGCTGAATCACGTATACACGTTGTTGTGTATTGACACAGTTGCATATACCCAAATTTTCAAAGATTTTGTCAAGTCTTTCTATTTCAAAAGATTTGTTTTCTGGTCTGAGTGTTTCCTGAGCAGTCAAGTTTGGTTGTCAGTGTTTGGTTTTGCAGCAAGTTTCTGGTTTCGAATTCTCTCCTCTTGTAGAAAGTTTTGGTCTTGTTTTGTTTTGTTGCAAGTAGAATGTTTTGGTCTTGTTTTGTTTTGTTGCAAGTGTCATAATTTGTGTTTGAGCACACAAGATTTCTTTCTGAGAATATTGGTTGTTCTCGTCTTCTAGAGCAGAAATCTTGGTTTCAACCTCCGTGACAAACTTTATCTTTGTGATCTTCTTGCTTTGTGTCAAAACTGCATCTTGTGGCCATTTGCTTTTCTCGCTTTCTGAAAATTGTTGAGTGGTGACTTTGAAAGTTGTCTTTCTTGGTCTTTTGATCATTGTCACCAAGCTCATTTTTCTTCTTTTTGGTCGTTAAGAGCATCTTGAAACACCTATTTTGTTGAGTTTTCACCCATCTTGAGTTGATAACTTGCAAAGTGTTTTGTTGCATATTTTTCGATCTCAAATTTTTCAATAGTATTTGGAGCACTTTTGAAAAGATGTTTTTCCTTTTGAAGAAAACTCCTTAAAAAACTTTGTTTTTGCTTTCTTTTTCCTTGTTTTGATTGAGTTTATTTTTGCGAGTGAAAGTGCATTTTGTTTGTCCTTAGATTTTCTTTTAGTGTTTGGACAAAAATGAGCATTAGGAACTTATATTCTATTTAAACATCTTAAGTGGCTATTTAGAAGTGATAAAAAAATTACTTTCATTACTTTTTTTAGAGTAATCTTAAGTTTTTGCATCAGCATATACTTATTGCATTAGGATAGTTTGTGCATCTTTTAGGGCATCCAATAGTTTTGTTAGTTTTTGTGAGTGTGAAGCTTGTTGAAAGAAAAGAAAAGGAAATGTTTTTTGATTTCTACGTGTTTCTTAGAACCCAAGTAGAAGTTACTTTTCATCGAAAGAAAAATGATTGCATTCATGTAGTTACTTTTTCTTTGATTTTGGTTGAGTCATACACACATCATTAGTTTCACTCCCATACCCTTGAATTAAAAGAACGACCTTTAAAATCAAGCGTTAATTAAAATGAACTAAAACTTTTTGTATTTTCAATCAGTACACCAACAAGTTTTAGGTTATTTAGGGCCTTGGATTAGGTGAGAGGAAAGTAAACTCTCCAAGGCCACTTTAAACTTTCAGACATAGAAATCTGAATAGAGAGTGAAAATCCAATAGCGTTAGGGAGACTAGGAAAGCTCTAGATATGGGAGTTAAGCACTAGGGTTTTTGAAGATAAAAAAGAGAGATACCCCCTCACCTACTTGTCATATCTGACCTCAAGATTGTTCCGTCGGGATTCTGGAATGAGTTGGTAACCTTAGTTGCTTATCCTAGGGATCTACACAGGTGGCTATGGAGGGGAATCTCGTGGCACCTGAGGTCGACATTGTATCACTCTCAACAGTATTTCTGGAGGGCACCCTTGTAAAGATAGGGGGCTTGCACTGGCATATGGTATTGCTTTGAGGTCAGCATAAATTCCTCTGATACCTCCGCTGGTAGGCCTAGGCTATCATTATCCCAGACTATCTTCAGAAGGCCCTTACTTCACTTTCTTGTATTTTGGTGTCTGGTCCTCATCACCCAGAGCCGAAATACTTGGAAGTCACTCGATTAGTTATATCTTTAGGGACTTATAATAGAGTTCTCTTTGCTCCTTGTATATAGTTGGCTCTAGGTACTTTTGTCTAGTCACATTGGACTTTGTATTCTGAGTGATTGACTTACCACTCCGCCGATCTTGAAAGGATTTTGGTCGTTCTTTCGAAAGTTGTGGAGTTGCCTCCTCAAGGGCAAAGGTCTTGATTATGTGTCTATCTTACTTGAAAAGTCATTTGTACATTCCCGTAAGGGAAGGGTCTGTGAATTAGTTAGATATGGCCAATATTCCTATGGAAACCAACCAAGGTACCCCCCCAAAAGGGGATCCTTGTGCTTTTCCTTTCTATGGAAACATTGGTACTCCCTTGATGCCACTTTGAATATTCATAGATTAAATGTTAGACTACCACTTTGGCTGTGGTCCACTATGAATATTCCAAATGCGCTTGAAGCTTCTTAGATGAATGCTTTATTTCAGGGGCATCACATGGATGCTAATTTTTCATCTTCTTTCAAAGAGAAATCTAGGATTCCTTTTTCTCCTCCTTGTAACAAGAAATCTAAAAAGAGGAGAAAGAGGAAGTCAAAGAAGAAGAATAATTCTATCCATTTATATTCAACCTCTGCTAGTCATGTTGAATATGAGCTTTTAGTCGCTACAAGTCATGCTAGTGGCACAAGTCTAGTCGCTACAAGTCATACTAGCACTTCATCATCAACCTTTGCAAGTCATGTTGAAGATGAGCCTTCAGCTACTGCAAGTCATGCTCGGGGCACAAGTCTAGTCACTGCAAGTCATACTAGCACTTCATCATCAACCTCTGCTAGTCATGTTTGTTTAGGGACAAAGGTCCCCTAGGGTCTTAAGTTAATACCCTAGCAGGGAGGGGGTTATCTATAAATAAAAAAGGGTTATTTATAAAGAAAAACAAGCATTCCATACAACCATGATACTAATATAAACAAACTACATGAAGAGAGGTGCACTTGGGTGTCCTTTGTTTGGGTAGATCCAGCCAGTGTCCAAACCCTCTCGGAGTTCCATTCAATCCTTCAACCTGCAAGGCAATCAATTCAAGGAAGCATAGCAGTACATGGACCAAGCATCATAAGAAAATCAACTTCATAGCATATTAAAAGGTAGTTAGTTATACAATTGAAACAACCATTCATATGTAATCATAACATTGATCTCATAAGCATGAAGAAGATTAATATCAAGATCAAGACAAGTGTTTATTTTATTATAGATAACTAAAATATAGTAAGAAATGATTTCACCTTAGTCTTCCTTTCATAGAATCCAAGCAGAACCATCCTCTGGATTTGTCCAATCTCAAGCCTTCAACAAACTCCTTCCATGGCTCACTTAAGGATATCTCAACCAAGGGAGAGACATCACAACTTAAGGAAACAAGAGTTTCCTGTAATGGGGGAAGGGCTGGAAGCACAAGGATCTTCAGACCTGATTAGGGATAATCTCAGCAGAGTGATTTTTCTCTCTATTCTCTCCTCCTTTTGGCCTTCCCATTGAAGCTTTTTTATACTTCTCCCAAAGTAGTTTTTTAGTTTGGAATTCATTGGAAACAGTTGGGCCATGGGCACTAATAGGTAATCAACAGGTAAAGCCTACGATCTCTGCTTGAAATTAAGGAAATTTAATTTTTTTAAGTGTTTTAAGACATATATGTGGATTTGGTATACACATACCCACATACACACGCATTTAGCTCAGGGAAATGTCGCATATAGGGAGTAAAACACCATTTTTTAAGTATTTGGACCAAGTCTGGAAGGAGGGGTTGCCCTAGGCCATGAGTGCAGCATCACAAACATCAAAAGTGAGATTTGGAGCTATAACAGATGCCCTCTAATATATGAGGTTAGGAGGGATACATGATGGCCGAAATGTATTAAGTAAGTGCATGGAAAGGAAACCTGTCAAAAACTGAGAAGGACTTCACCAGAGTTCATCATGCCAAGCCACAAAAGGAGATCAGAAAGAAACACTGTCTAAGGTGGGCATACCCATGCTCAGAGAAAGTAAAGCATGTCCACATATCAAGTACAAGCATATCCACTAAGTATACAAGTATAAAAGACAAGATAATACATAGTGGATCATCTGATCATGATCGAACAAGTACATGTCTGAATATCACACATAAGAATGTTAGTGATGCTGAAGGATAAAGCGGATCACAGATATACAAGACTGATCCCAAAAGTACCAAATGAACATGATGGAGTAAGATGGTACTACACTGGAAACTCAGGCTGTCAGCATATAGAATGTCACCATGAATGACTACAACATATAAAGTGGAGTGGTATCAACTATCAGCAATAGGAGCAACTGTCAAGTGAACCAATCAATGCTGATGCAACTTGAGGTCTTCACCAACCGCCATGGTACATTTCTACACCATGGGAATAAATGATCTGAAGTCGACTATGTGAGAAATCATTTGATTACCGATCATTGATGTATATTGTTAACAAACGCGAGACTACTCATCGATAATGATAATGAGTGTTAAGGTATCCAGTACAATCTAACAAGTGTGAATAAATGAGCTAGAGTCAAACACCTGTAAGAATCTATCAATCAGGAGACAATGATGGTTTCCCACTGTTGATAGTGAAGGATCTACCACTAATGACTGCAAACCCTAAGGTACTACTGAATAGACTCTAGATCTTTACCCCAGAGTGATGAGTCATAGTCAATGAGGAAAGATTTGCTAGAAGGAAGGCATTAAAGCATCCTTCATCAATCTAGCGCGAGTGTAACCCGTAGGCTAATAACATGGAAGGAATCGGATGAAAAAGATATAGTAACCTGACCGAAGCATATTTCCACCAATAGGGTCAAATGGAAACCAAGGTACTACATGAATCCCAATGTGTGATAGTGTAAGCTAATGTCAAACAAAACGGAAACCACTCAGTCAAAGACCCATGATATTGATCGATGTTGAGCACAAGGTGACCTATCAATAATGAAAATAGGGCTAGGGTGTGGCTCTAGGCCCATCCTCAAAGCAAGATGTCGTCGTCGATAAGGACAAGACCCACCAGCAAGAAGTCAATGGGACCTTCTCAAACCGACATGAGTAAAGGACCAATATAACTGATGTGATGATAGAAAAAAAATTGACAACCAGGGATGGTTAACTGAAAAATGAGTCAAGAGACACCACAAAGAGGCCGACTCAGGCTAACTTCCCTTGAACAAAAGCACGACCCAATGTGACTATATGGCCACATATGATGACTCTGTATAAGTTTGTCATGCAGGAGACACAAACAAACCCTCCATATGATTGGAATAGATAACCAATCGGGGGAGAACTGACTCAATAACAAGGTTAAGGCATACCTAAGTCAAACTAAATCCCGCCCAAAAGGAGGAGACTTTGTTTTGAGTGCTTTGTTCAAGGGCGACACGATTGACTTTAGCTGCCAACAATAAGTGGAAATATTGTCTCATTCCCACTATTTTTGAAATATATAATTTTTTTGTCTTTTTCTTTAAGCTGGAAAAAGAATAAAAGAATGCTATAGTACAGTGAAAAGAACGATTCTCGGTGAAACAAATGATCTAGTTCCTGGGATTGGAACAATCCTATGCTCAATGCAAGGAGGTGAAAATTGGTCAAAGACACTCAAAGGTGTGTTCCTTCCATGGATCAAGGTGTGTTAAGTTGCAGAAGTCAAGGGAATGAAAGTTTGATTTTGCAATCGTCATGGTCAAAAGTTGGCTTAAACATGAGTCCAAGTGAAGCCGGCTCAAGGCCAAAAGGTGCAAACGGTCAAAATGCAATGTAGTAGCACAACTCAACACAAAGGAGTCTATAGGGTATAAGGCCAGAACGAAGCAAAGAAGAAAAGAGGAATGAGTCTTCATCGCATAAGTCATGGAAAGACTACAGGGGACTCCCAAGCCTAGTCAAATTGAAGCAGCATGGGCAATAAATGTCAGTGAGGTGCTAACTACGATGCCGAGGAAAATGATGGCTTTACCATTTTGTCATGATTTAAAAATCGATGAGTGAAGGTGTTTTACGAACCATAACATGATGGGATCGACCCTATGGCAAGTGTATCAACAAATGGAGGCTAGTATGCATAATGCAATGAAAAAAATGGATTCCCTAACCTATATGCCAGTGAAAAAATGATACCTGCCATGATGGGCTAGTAGTCATGGAATCATCTCAAAAGTGTCGAAAAAGTGTCCAAAATGTCCTGAAAATCAAACCATTCTCGACATTCCAAGCTCCCAAGTTAAAAGTTACATGAGACAAAACAAAATAAAGTTTTGAAAAAATTTTACATTTTCAAAGCTTATAAAATAGTTTTTCGACTCACCATTATCACTGTTTGATTTGAGAGCAAAGGAGTGGAGTAAAAGGAGCAAACATTGCCATACGCCAAATTCAACCATTAAAATCTTCCCAAAATCACCAGGTAACCCTTAAACTTATCTTGCATTCAATAGTGATTGGTTTTAGAATTTTTAATTCAAGTTTCACCATTGAATTATTGTCAAAAAAAAATTCGCTTCATATACGCGGGTTGACTATATGCAACCCACATATGCGGAGGCCCTAGACATGACTATGTATGAAACGGACCCGCGTATACGTCGTAAAAACTTCAAAACAAAAATATAATGGTCCAAATTTGTTTTTTCTTCAGGATGCCAGTCACTTGGAGAGAAAGAGAGCACGCCTTAGTGGATGATGAGGTTATGAACGATCCTAATGCCTTGGATGCCTTAAGAGAATGTGGTTTTCTAAAGTTCTTTAAAATGCCAAACATGAAAGCATACACTTACCTGCTCGAAATGCTCATTTGCTACTGGAGCATCAAAGATGACTCATTTATGATTTGATCAAATGCCACTCAAGATAGAGGTTGAGGATATTTATTTCATCACAGGCCTTTCCCAGAGGGGAGAGGTAGTACATTCCATGGGCAGATCACGAGGCAATCTCTCTATCGAGGACTATGTGCATATATATTGCCCGGGTCATCCAAAAAATATTGGAAGTCAAATTCCAATCAAGCATGTGGAGAGTTTATCATTGAGGATCATCCTGTTCACTATAGCCAGAGTGAATGGATCAGCTTCCTTACACCAAGCTTCACGGTTAGCCATGAGCTTGGCGGTAGACTGTCTCACCACAATTTTTGATTGGTGTACTCCTCTTCTCAGCAACCTGAAGAGCTAGCTTGCTTCTATCAAGAAGGGGCAAACCAAAAACTTCGGGTATGGAACCATTTTATGCTATTTCTTCTTTGAGAGGGTCCCAGCACTTCATCCTAGAGTATCAGTTTCAATCACCACCCCACGAGATCCACGCATGGGAAGGTGGGCTAACTTGATGAAACAATTAGGAGGCGAGGACGTTCCATAGACTGCTTTTGACAATGACTTCTTCTCCTGGTGGAAGTAGCAGATCATCACCGTAGACGACTACCCCTATGCTAGGATAGACTTCCGAGGATACCCTGATCTAGCTTTACCACCAACTGTAGCATGAGGCGATATAGGTAAAAAATGTTTTTAATTTTATGATTTTTATGATTTTTTATGATTTTTCAAATATAATAATGAATTTTGAAAAATAGTTTTGATAGGATTCAAATGAATAATATGATGATCATGTTCTAGATATTGGGCCAGTACGGCCAGATGGGTTCCCACGGCATGGACATCGCGGATGAGGTACCAAAGAGGCAACTGCGAACACAGAGCGACTTCTACACACAGTTCAGTGGCACTTGGTGAGACTAACTCACCAAGTACTGATGGAGGCTGTAGAGGATCTCCCTATAGACATGCAGCGTCATGTGGTTGGCATGCCATGAGACTGGGTTTTCACTCTTAAGCTCGTGGCCAAAACAGTAGTCGCATACTTAGCCGCTCATCCTTAGTCGAGGCATTAGATGTATTGGACATGATTATGGGCATTTGATCACAATTTTTGTATATATATATAATATATATAATATATATATATATATATATATATATATTATATATATATATAGTTTTCGAATTTTTTATGCTTGATTTTATGTATGAATGAATGATGTGTCGATCTAATGCTTGATTAGCGATAGAATAAGCTAACCAATTATGAGATCTTGGAATGTGCAATAATTAATGTAAGTAAATGATCTTTGCAACAACCTCACCCTTAAATTACTGGCGATATATAAACATGGATCCCTTACCCAATAAATGTTATTCAATTGTGACACTATCAATTGTGAATCAAGATAGACTACCAACAAATCGATTTCATAAGAAATTGCTTCAGATAGTAAATTAATGACGGTAGTATACTAAGCCATATTATTTGAAGCAAGACCAATGCATACTCCCCTTGACAGCATCAACTAACTAGTTGGATAGTAGATTACCCAAGCTGCGGAAGTGAGGTTCCGAGTGTGCCAACTAGCACCATCGACGAATCCAAAATAGACTGAGTCATCCATCAACACCTACCACAACAGACCAAAAAGTGTCGATATCAAAAACTCCCAATGAGATATGTACAAACATTCAAAATGTACAAAGAAGCCATTATCTAGCTACTACTTAAGCAAAGTACTTCTTGAGGTAGAGCTGATCAAGGGGCTCTGCCAACTTGCTCCTAGGGACGTTTATAGGTACAATCATTGAACCAATCATTATATTACCTTCGGCAAAAAATTTTGTTGGAGCCAAAAGAATCGTACAAACATCGCTAGTAGGCAAATTGGAGGACCTAGACTTAACTTCATGCAAAGGAGGAGGGACATATAAATGATGATGTAAATCTTACAAAGGTCGATCTACAATGTCATTGCTTCAAATATCACTTTCTCGAATAGAAAACAATATCCAAGCAATCCAAGCAGAAGTGGAATCAAAGGTCTAAGTACATGCCACATCACCATCTAACTCTTTCTCTAAGGAAGGAGTAGGATAATCATCTACAGAGTCATCAATATATTCACATCTAGGATTTGTTGCAGATATAGGAGATTCTATTCCACCCACCTTCCCTTCATCTAATGTGGTCACAGATAAAGGAAAGGTCCCAAGATCCGAAAAATAGTTATTTTGAACAAACTCTTTTTGTAAAGGCTCCTTGGAGGATGAAATTGTATCTATTCTCACAACAGGATGGGGAAGATCAAACCTACCCATCAATGAAGAGTACATCTCGACTCTTAGATTTTCTGTAGGTAGACAGGGGTTATCCACCAAGGGAACAGTAGAGTTCGAAGTTTCCCTAGGATCAACTGGAGAATAATCCAATTAATCAACCTTAACAATTTTCCCCTCATGAGGAAAGCAAATGACACGAAATAGAGTCGAAACAATGACATCCATTTCGTATATCCAGTTCCTTCCTAAGAGGAAATTGTAATATAGGTTAGCGTTGATGACTTCTACTTCGATATTAACGACCTTTCCTCCAACACATATAGGAAAGGCTGAGATAATCCCGTATGGCCTATGAGAATTACCATCAAACGTTGTCAAGAGGGTAGGTGAAGGAACAACCAAAGGCAATCCAATGGCCTTCCAACATGACATAGACATGACACATGTGGAAGCTCCCTCATCTATAACCATCCGAAAAATATTAGTTTTCCGGTAAGTAAACCTTATCTGGAAAGCCATATAATGAGGAAGTCTCTTTTTGACATTATGGATATCAAAAGTGAGAGCTAAGGAATTGTTTGGATCCACTGCCCCCATTGCTGACAGCAAGGAACTTCTTTGAGTAGGACACGACTGGAGCACCTCTAAAGCGGACATAGCACATGGACTTTGAGCCATATCCTCAACAATAGAGTAATTTTGGGCTGCCCTAACATTAGGGTTGATAGTCGCGCGTTTAGCGAAACCTTTCGATATCTAAGGTATAGTCTCGACAGAGGGTCACTCAATATGAAGTGGGTTGGTAGTTTTGGGAATTGAATTACCCTTGGAAGTTTCACCTTCGCCATAATTACACGACCAAGTGGCCACATGAATGTTAGAACCCATCATGAAAACATTTGATGATTTCTCCCCTTTCTGGTTGCCCCCTGCAGAGGTACCAGGAATTGAACTCACGCTAGCAAGAATTTGCTACCCTTGGGGAAAAGGGTTGGTTAACACAGCTTGAGAGTTAAAAGTCCCTTGCTGCCCTAACAAGCATCTTGAATCTTTGGGCAGAGATGAGTTAAATGGTCTCCACTGCATAGCTTGCATGGAAACTTGACTTTCTTTTTAAACTCATTTCCACCACAACCAACATTATTGTCAAGTTTATTTGCATCAGTCTTCCCATCCTGACTCTTTTTCTTACCTCATTCTTTCTTTTTCCAATTGGAATTTTGATTTCCTTTAGGGTTGGAAGATTGGACAGCATTAACAGAAGAGGGTTGAGAAGACAAAGGGTTAGACGATGTGAACTAATTATTAGGAGTAGTTTGTAAAGACAGTTGTTGCAATTGGTTCAACAAGTTCATCGCATTTGTGTCTATAGATCCAATGATACCACCTATATGGGGACCTAGCTTTGACTTGGCTATATCAATCTTAGTCCCAGGAGCATCTGGCAAGAGTTTTTGTAGAATCCCAGACTGAGAACAAATCAGTTATAACTGCTAGGTTCTAAAAATAGCTTGCTCCCAGAATAGACTCTGGATGGAGAGACATCCTTAGAGATTTCAGGTTGTAAGGATTTCAAAAACCATTCAAGACGGTATTCTGGAGCAATTTCTGCTTTAATGAGCCTCTTTCTCCGTCTCCATTCCTGAATATGATAAAAAATGTGAGTTATTGTATCCTAATGAAAATTGACCAAAAGTTCAGTTCTGGCATCATAACAGATGGGCAACTAGAAATGATTTAGGAAAATATTAGCCAAGTCGATGAAAGATGTAAAGCTACCCCTATCAACTCTATATACCACTTGGTCACATTACCAGTTAAGGTGCGTTGAAAAAGTCTCAACCTAATCGAGTCATCGATAAGGGAGTTTGATGAGCACCACAAATGGAATGTGGTTACATGGTCACCTGGGTCTTCACCATCCTTCCCCTCGAACTTTGGAATGTCTGAAGGGAGTTTGGCTAGGACTGGAGGCCAGGCTAGATTGTATTTAATTGGATCATTCATTAATTTCATGAGAACTGGCAAATTCAAAGTTGCCAAAAAAGGAAGCCCAGGAGGACCCTAGGGATTCCACCCAGACTTGGGGGGTTCCCAAAGTTCTGAAAAGATTGGCCTAGATTTTGAAAGGCACCAGGCTACCTGAAGTAACTAGCAGAACCAGCTCAACTAAAAGGCGAACCTTGTGAGCCAGCAAAACTTGGAGTTTGACCAACTCTAGTAAAAAAACCTCCATCACCAGCAAAGCTCCCTCCTAAAGGATTACAAGGAGTTGATAACTCCTGATAAGGATTCCAAGTAGAAGCTAACAGAGGAATACTTCGAAATGAACTAACTCTAGAGTATGGCCTATTCCCTTGTTGTCCAAAAAATGGATTCCTAGTTCCCATACCACTAACTACAGGGTTAGTCTAACCTTGAAAGGGATTGTTGCCTTGTCCTGTAGAAGAAAAAAGTGTAGATCCTATCATTGGGTTGGAATGTGGTATATGACCACCTCCAAAAGGAAAACCCTGAAATGAAGCCAAACCACCCATCATGGATGTGGAGGCACTAAATGGAACTGATGGAATACCCTGTGAATGGGTGCCAAACGGGAAGAATCCAGAACTAAATGCATTGGATTGGGAATTTCCACTCACAGAAGGAATGGAGGTAGACCCAACTAAGGATGTGCTAGAAAAAGACCCAAATAAAGATGCAGAAGGGATGGAAATAGTTCCTCCCCCTTGTACTGATGTTAGAGTCTGCATGGTTGTAGCACTTGTGGTAGAAGCCATGCTTCCAGTGGTGGTCATCAAAGGTAAGTGTGTAATGTGACCTGGACTTGATGGTATATGCATCGAAGTCCCAATGTATTGTAATACGTCTAGATGGTTAGAAGGTAGAGGAGAATTCAGAGCCGCTAACGACTGTGGGAGTTCTTCTACCTCTATGTTATCATCCGATTGAAAGAGAACTTGAGAAAGAACTAGAGTATTCCTCTCTAGTTCTGTGAAAGTATCAGGCCTATCTTGAACACTAATTCCCCCGAGGGGAGGATCAATCTCCGATGCGGTAGCTGCCACGAGATGAAACCTACCAACAGTATTACCTCTGTGCATTCTAGGAGAAGGCTCTAAACTTGGTGGTGAAAGACCACAAAGTCTTCGAGACCATCTAGGCGATCAATTAGCCACTTTGAATTTTTTATTAAGATCTAATTAAAGACTCAAGAAAAATGAAAGCTAGGCCAACTAAGAGCACAGGGAACACACTAAAAATTCCCTAAAATATGTCAGCCAGTCAAACAACTTTCAAGTATTTGTGCTCCGGGTGGTGAGGACCGGACACCAAAATACAAGAAAGTGAAGTAAGGGGCCTTCCGAAAATAGTCTAGGATAATGATGGCCCAGTCCTATCAGTGAAGGTAATAGAGGAAATTACCCTAACCTCCTAACAATAGCCTGCGCTGGTGCAAGCCCCCAAGCTTCCCAAGGGTGCCCTCCAGTAGTACCGTTGAGAGTGATACAATGTCGACTTCAACTACCATGGGATTCCCCTCCATAGCCACCTATGTAGATCCCTGGGAGAAGCAACTAAGGTTACCAACTCATGTCATAAACTAGGCGGAGCAATCTTGAGGTAAGATCCAACAAGTAGAAGAGGGGGTATCTCTCTTCCTTTCCTCCAAAAACCCTCGTGCTTAACTCCCAGATCCAGAGCTTTCCTAGTCTTCCTAATGCTATTGGATTTTCACTCACTATTCAGATTCCTATGTTTGATGTTTAAATGGCCTTGGAGAGTTTTCTTCCCACATGCCTAATCCATGGACCTAAAATATCCTAAAACTTGTTGGTGTGTCTAAATTGACAATTATAAAAAGTTCTAGTGTAATTTAATGAGAACATGTTTTTAAATGGGCTATTCTTAAGCCAAGGGATAAGCAGAAATGAAACTTGTGGTGTTTTGATGCAAAAGAAATTAATAAAAACCAACCTATATGCAAATGCACTCATTTTGTTCTTCGATGAAAGAAATTTCTACTAGGTTTTGAGGAACTTCTAAGAAAGCAATACATTTTTCTTTTATTTTCTTTTACTAAAGCTTCACACCCACAAAAATTAACAAAACTATGGATGTCATAAAAGATGCACAAATTTATCCTAATGCAATGAGTACATGCTAATGCAAAACTTAAGACTACTCTAAATCAAAGAAATGAAAGTAACTTGTTTATCAATTCTAATTAGCCACTTAAGATGTTTAGATAGAATATAAGTTGATAATGCTCATTTTTTTCCAAACATTAAGAGCATATTTCAAGACAAACAAAAATGCACTTTCATTCACAAAAAGGAAACTAAATCAAAACAAGGCCAAAAAAAGCAAAAACCAAGTTTTCAACAAGTTTTCTTTAAAAGCAAAAACAAAAAAAAAAACCTTCCAAAAGTGCTCTAAGTAAGACTAAAAATTTATGAACGAAGAATAGGAAACAAAACACATTGCAAGTTAACAACACAAAATGGGTGAAAACTCAACAAAAAGTGTGTTTCAAGATGCTCTTAACAATAAAAAATCAGCAAATGAGCTTGGTGGCAATGATCGCAAGATCAAGAAAGACAATTCTCAAAATCGTCACACAACAACTTTCGAAAAGCAAGAAAAGTAAATGGCCACAAAGATGCAGTTTTGACACACAAACAAAAAGATCACCAAAACAAGGTTTGGCACAAAGATTGAGACCAATCTTTCTGCCCTGGAAGACCAGAACAGCTAAGATTCCTAGAAAGAAATCTGGTGTGTTTAAATAAAAATGATGACACTTGCAACAAAAAAAAACAAGACCAACACTTTCCACAACCGAAGAGAGTTTGAAATCATGAAATTTCTGTAAAGATAAAGAATAACACAGAAAGTAACTGTTCAGAAAAGACTCAACCTAGCAGACAGATCTCCGAAAACAAAAATATTTGACAATTCTTGAAAATTTTAAGGTATAAGTGACTATGTTAATACACAGTTGCATGTATACATTATTCAGTCCACATAAACCTACGTATACGGGGGTTCATATGGTGAAACTTGTGTACATATGCGACTGTAACCTGACCAAGATGCATATATAAAAGATCACAAGAAAAAATAAAAATAAAAAAAGGTCTGAAGAAACTGATCAAACTTATAGTTCAAGTTCCTATAGGAACAGACTATTCAGTCATAGCAAGTAAATAAACAATTGATCCTTGATTGGCTTGAATAAACCCAAATTAAGAACAACAATAATGTTGTCCCCAGTGGAGTTGCCAATTCTATTTAGGGACAAAGGTCCCCTAGGGTCTTGGGTTAGTACCCTAGCAGAGTGGGGGTTATCTATAGAGAAAAACAAGCATTCCATATAGCCATGATACTAATATAAACAAACTACATGAAGAGAGGTTCACCTGGGGGTCCTTCATTTGGGTAGATCCAGCCAAGGTCCTGTTGTGGCCACCAACAACCCCCCTCCTTATGAAGTGTTATTGCTAATATTAAATAAGTGGGGAACCTCAGTAAAAATCTAAAAAAATCAATTAGTGTTATATTTCCTTTTAAATAAAACTTACAACATCATGGACTTAGGAAAATACCTTGAAGAATCTAAAAATAAACCTAAGTTTCATAATGAAGAAAGTAAAATTCACTCCTTAAGAGATATTGCATCGTGCAAATAATGATAGGGTACCTTCTAATGAGTTAAAATGATAAAAAATGTGAGATTGTGACACGAAACTTCATTGCATCGCATATGTTAAAGAAGCACTCACATTGAAAAACTCTAAAATCGCCGATATGCGATATCGCATATCACGCATCACAAAATTCACATGAATTACATATAAGGATTATAACGATCTACGATATTGTGATACTGCGACACTTCGAAGTTGCAATATTGCGATATTACGATACTGCAACCTTGTGATAGAACAACATGATGAAATTGCGATTTGCGATACAGCGATCTGCGATATCGCAAAGCAAAATCGCAGGACCTCTCCATCGCAGTTGGTTCTAGCTCATTATTCGAGAAAAAAATTTTAGCCAAGAGTTGGTCATGCATTTTAATGCGAATTAATGAGTTGTTGCCAGTTGTTAATGAAGTATGGTGTTGTGTTTTTCAAAGAACTAGTTCACGTAAGGTGGCATGTTTTGCATATCTTCGGCATTTAAAGTTTTCCTGTCATTATCTTTTATCATTATTTCAACCTCAAATGTAAACTGAAGGAAAGAAGGATGAAGCGTTATACAAGGAAATATGCAGAAAACTATGAGGAGGAAAGGCAGCACTCCAATGTCCATTTCGGAAGGCACACCTAATCCACTTAAGGGAGAGAAAGAGCCGCATAACTCTTCTGAGGCATCCATCATAGATTTCTCATATACAACCATGATTGAATGGGTACTGAACGATGCTGATACCAGAAATAGATGGTTTAATACTCAAGGTCAAGAGCTCATGGAATCACTATTTTTACAAATTTTGAGCTTTATACCAAATGAGAGAACAAGGCGCAAGAGGCAAAAAACGCATCAGGGAAGCCCGAATCAAGAAACAGAGGAAGTTTCTGATGCGTGATTAGCGCTTAGCGCTAATCGCGCATCGCTAAGAAAACTTGCTCGAAAAGGAAGGCTCCTAGTTAGTCAGTCACCTGCAAGCCCCAAAAATTGCAAGAAAGCACCGATAAAAACAAACTGGAAACAGAAGACCAAAGGAAAAGTAGAAGTAGTCCAAGGGTTAACTAAGTTGAAATGGGATTTTTACCAGGTATACATGGTAATGTCACATAGTCGTTGGATGACTCTCAAGTATATCATCAATTTTACTGAGAAGATAATGCCAGCTCTTGTCGATTCTGTTTGCTTAACTCAACCAAAGACGGAAGACAGTCAACAGACTCCACTTAGGAAAATATTGAATGCTTGCGACGTTGAGGAGCAAATTTAGAAATAGTTAGATATTAGATTTAATTTTAAAAATATTTTTTCTTGGAAAGAGGACGGTCATTTAAACCAAATCCTCAATTTCTGTAAATAAGTTATTTAGTTAGTTGTATTTAAACCCTTCTCATGCATTTAGAGAAGGGTCCAGAAATTTATCAAAAACTTGTCCTCAGAACATGCACTTTTGCACCCTCAGAGGAGGTTTTGGTGAATGAATGGAACAGGGTTTATTTGATATTTGCATTTGATATCTGCTACTGATGTTGCACTTCTGTACTCTTAGTGGATGTTAAATCAAGGAGATATAAATCAATTGTTGCTTGAAGCTCATCAGTAGGACTAGTTATAAATGGTATTTTTATCTCTTAACCATTCTTGCTTATGCATTGAAGTGATATTCAGTTTTCAGTTATTTATATATTACAGCATGGATGTCTGAGTTATCATTTGGCACTTTTGTACGGTGATAACTATTTGTTTATGTTTAGTGTATGAATAGCTCATTTATGCGATAAGTTTTCACAATTGTTTTGTCTAACTTATTATACGAAGTAGTTCATCTTTATTGAATTATTTTCTTATAATAGCTTAATGATCTTTATTACCAGTTATTATTTGAAATCTTTTTAGATCGCATATAAGAAAGATCACACCCCGGGTTAGCATAAATTTTGATGTTTTTCTGTTTATTAGAATACAACAGCATAGCATTAGATTAGAATTAGGATAGAAGTATTCCATTTAGAACAAAAATACCCATCTTTTTCACACACACACTGAATTGGGAAACTAGTCCCATATCCGCAGTCGGACCCGCTATACCAAACGGATAAGGAGCTGCCAACCAAGGTCCGGACCGGGCGGGTATCCCCCTTGTTGTTGACCCGATTTTCGGGACCTTCAATAGACAGTTACCATGGATGATTGTGAGAAAATGAAAAATTGGTTCTTCCTCAGTGGACTGCCCCAATTCTACTAAGACGATATTGAATTTGATGAGTCCAAAACGCTTAATGAGAAAATCTAAAAGGTTGAAAACTACTATGAGTAAGCCAAATGTAAACCAAAATTCAGTAATGTTTGGAAAGAAAATAGGAAGGAGAAAATTTGATCAGAGAAAGAAAGAATTCAACTGTCAACACTATAGGAACCAGTCAAATAATTCAAGTCAAGTTACTTAGCATGGAGTAGATTCTAGTAGAATTCTCCATCATAAAGTGGGAACAAGCCAATAGAGGTAGTGGAATAAATCCAAAGAGGCAAATAGAAAGGGCCTCTAAAATGTTAGGGATGTGAAGAGGAACACCTACTTAGAGACTATCCCCATAGAAAGGAAAATAATAGGATGGTCCATATCATACAAAAATATACAATAGTCAATGATATAATAAGGAAGTTTCCTATAATCTATGCTATTGTAGAAGATCAACAAGTAAACAAATAAGCATTAGTGGTGGAAGTTGAACATAAAATTGCTCGCAATTAATTAATCTATGATATAGTCACATATATGTTGCACTTCATATGGTTAACTCTTGTAGCCTTCAGGAGTGTAAGCACAAGAAATAATGGTTATCATAGCTGGCTACAAGAACCTACGAATTATGTGGGAAACTTTTAATATTTTGCCACTAGGTTTCATTAAGTACACAAAACACCCTTTAAAAAAAAATCAATATTTTAAGTACCACTTTCTTTTGAACATATTGGCAATGTCATATATTTATTTTGATTAACTACATATTTGTTCTCATTGAGAATTTGATGCATTGCTTTTTTCTTCTTTTCATCTTGTTTGAAAAAACTAAAATTCTCCTACAATCCATAAAACTCTACAAATATCGATTACACTTAAAAATGAGAAAAAAACCCAAAATACATGGAGGGGGAGTAATATTTTAGGATTTTTCTCCAAGTGTTAATGAACCTATCAAGGTTCGAGCTAGAGAGACAAGGTGACAACTTTTCCAAAGTTTCAATGCCAGAAACACCTCGCTAGCAGATGTCAATAAACTCATCAAGCATCAATGGAAAGGATGAAGGTTACAAATTATTGGTCTACTATGGGCATGAACACTGAAAAATGCTCCCCAAAGTGGCAATAGCATATCGAAATCAGCCCAAAAATAATCCTTATTAGGACTGATGAACCATTAGAGGCCTATTATAAAGTGTGACGAGTGAAGTTTTTGTTGAAGCATTGATGAGCTATTATGCATTGGTGAAACTGAATGAGTGTTCAAAGTATATATTCATAAGGATTCTATCAAATTCAAATATTATTTTTGGTTTCACCTTTAGGTCAAAGTCCCAACAAATTTTCCATGATGCAACCTCTTCTCAAATCACCAATGATCAAAGATTGGGGACTTCATTTGTGCAAATAACACTCATTCCTCATGTTTTTTCCTCAATATTGATGAACATTTGGGATAAGCTTTCTCCAATTCTTGATAACCTTCAAAATATAAAATATTTTCAAAATTTGTAGAGCACTAATGGGTAAGATGAAGTACATCAATATTTTCTCTATACAATCGAAATAATAATTTTTAAATATTCTCCCTAGAAAAGAATTTAAAAGGTTAGAATGTGATTTTGATGAAGTGCTAATTCATTCTCTAGCTGAGGCTTTATAAAAAAAACAAATATCACAAAGTTATTTGAGGGAATATTATTAGAATATATTTCCAATAGATATTAAAAATAATAAATTTATATATTTTTGTCAAATTCTAATAAATATAGAAAAAAATGCCAAAAAGGATGATTTTGAAAAGTGTACAAATAAATAAAAATGATACTTCCCCAAAAAATCCAAAGGGGAAGGGAAAGGAACCAATGGAGGAATATAATCCAACATTTGTAGAAGAGACGGAGCCAATAAAATATTTTTAATCAATCATCAAAATTTCCTCAGGGAAGGTGTTTGCACAACCATCACCACGTAAGGACATCAAGCCAAGCACCAAGACATAAGTCCTCTTACTAGGATAGATTACCTTGTTTAAGAAATTCAAGAATGAGGAATAGCCTAAGTCAATGATACATAATAACCCTACCTTTATGGAAATGGATGACAAGGTCTTCCCAAATATAAAAAAAAAGTTTAGTTACACTCAATCACAACAAAGGAATTGATATTTCCCTTTGTAGAAATCATGGAATGGATTATCATCGACACTGAATACACAAAGTATTCAACGAGTAATGAGAAAGGGGTTTGTGCAAGGAATTTCCTCCCAAATTGACTCATTAAATATTATAAGTTCTATGACTATGAGGAATCACTCAACAATGTGTTGTCGTTGCTGCAAGGCCCTCCAAATTGTTCCTACATTCAAATTTTGGATCCTCCTTATGATCATGTCATCCTTGGTTTCAAGCCATTAATGTCATGCTCAATAATTTTTTTTAAGCATTCAATTACTCCTTTAGGAATCTTAAGTGTTGAACTACTTGCCTTCACATGCCCAACTCTTGATGGATTCACAAGAACATTTCTTCCAAGGAGGAAATGTAACCCATCTCTTGTTGAGAGACAATGATTGTGTAATCCCTATAGGCAATGACCATGCAATCCTTTCCAACAATGATTATGTAGTTGCCAGTGATAGCCACTATGCAACCCTTTCTCATAGTCACTATGTAATCCTTACTGAGAGTCACTGCACAATCTTGTTCATAGTTACTATGCAATCCTTGCTCATAGTGATTGCACAGTTTCTAGTGGTAGTGTAAGGGAATCCTCTGCAGATAGTGATTTCTCACTCTTTGTTGACAGTGAAAGTGTACTTCTTCAAATTAGTATTGTTACACCTCTTAGTGGTAGTCAATTCAATCTTGACTCCTAGTTTCCTGATATGCACTAAGTTCCCTCACAAATCCTAACCCTAAATGCATGTATGTTCTCCCTATATAAAAAGTCTAGTCCTGAGCACATTTTCACATTCATATTTTTCTTTTGATCTTTGTGCTCTTTTGGAGTACAAGGAGTATTCTCTCACTCGTGGTTGCAAATGCCCCATCTTCTAGGTGATTTTCTCAAGTGTCGATTTTTATTTTGCAAGTGTTGCTTTTATTGTCTTTTGTTCTTATATGTGTCATTTTTCCTTGCTTTATCTTTTGCATGTATTGTTTTTTCATGCTTTCATACTTGCATGTGCCGATTTTGCTTTCTTCCACTTTCACAAGTGTCACTTTTACTCTTACATGCATCGCTTTCACTTGATTTCTTGTATCTTGTTAAGAGCGCCTTGGCATATCTTCTAGAGGTAGCGCCAACACACTCTCTTGCACTAGTTGATGTTATTTATCATTAGAATAAGTGTTGGATACTCTCCCATGGCATAGCACACCTTTTGGTTACAATCAACACTTTTTTCATAAAGATATGCACCTTAAGTGTCACTTTATTGTCATTTCATTGTATGCATGTTGGTTTGGGTATTGTGCATATTCTTGTCATGTGCTTATGTTAGGTTGTTATAATACTAGTGTAGCCTTCTTATCGTTATTGTTAGTGTAGACCCCTTATTGTTATTGTTGTGTCCATGTAGCCCCCATATTGTTATTGTTATGCCCCATAGAAGCCCACTATTATTATTGTTGTTCCCTTACATGATTATGTTTATGTGGGCTCTAATTATATTGTGACCCCTTAGACTCCTATATATACCAAGGAGGTATTGTCATTTGTATCATCCAAGAATTATTCATTTATGTGATGTAAAGGAGGTTTACCCCTCAAAGATGATAATTTTCAAGTCGTTGATCTAACTTTAATTATATTTTTTTATCTAGTTGCATAACATTTGGTATCAGAGCTTTGGATTCTAAGGTTTCGGTACTTCAAATAGGTCATCTTGGAATTTTTGCTATAATTTTTTTCTACACTACTTCAGAAGCTGGAATTTCTAACACGTGGAGATGAAACTTGTTAAAATTCATGTAAAATTTTCAAATAAATTGGTTCACTATACTTTTTGAGATATGGTCTTACGAAGTTGAGGGTTTCTACATGCTCTAGAATTCATTCTCCAATAGGTAACCTAGGGAAAATTTTCATAAATTTCTTTTCAAGCACGGGATTTGAATTCCATAAAAGTGAAGGAAATTTCACATACTTTAGTTTCTCATGTATCAATTTCAGGTTCGAAGATTGAAACAATGACACATGGAATCCCGTACAATTTCACTCTACTGAACTAGTCCATAATCATATCATCATGGGAGATTTGCCATAACTTTATCTTAAAGAATCCAATATTGGTCTAAATTTTGGAGTTGGAAAGAAGACTCATAGGACTACAACATGATCGAATTATATACCTTGGGAGACTGAAATTACATATATACAACAATTTCAATATTAACCTCCAAAAAGAAAGAAAGAAAAAAAGGTGTGTATTTTTTTAAATTTTCATAAGTTTTGTTTGAAAAATTAGTTTGAAGTAAATCAAAGGGAACAGTAAAGCATAGATATCATTATATGGTTCCAATATGCCTCAAACTAAAAATAAAAATGGATAGTTCCAATAACCAACCAGATATCTCTACTATGACACATGAAGAGGAAAAAATGCAATATGAGATATCAAAATTACAAGACCAAGTGCAACAAATTTTGCTCTCACAAAGAGTAACCAAAAATGAATTGGAAGAGATGATGAATGTTAATATGGATGGTTTAGAATCATAAATAAAATTAGATATGGAAATATTGAAGGATGGTTTAAAAGCAAATACGGAATATTTGAAGGAAGGTTTCACAATGTTGCTATAAAAAATGCTTCCTAATGGCGACAAGGTATTCCATGAAGCTCAAGATGAGAATAAAAGGAATGTTAATCATGATTTTAGAGAATATAACTTTAGGTTAAAGACCAACCACATTCCAAATATCGATATGAGGAAGTTTGATGGAAAAGAAATTGGTAACATATATACTATAGATGGAGCAATATTTTGATCTATATAATGTGAAACAAACATAAAAGGTACGGATTGCATCTTTATATTTAGAACCCAATTACTTTGTATGGTATCGATGGTTTTTTTCTCATAGAAAAATTATCACTTAGTCAATTTTTACGGAGGAAATGATAACACATTATGAAGTTACAAAGAGAAACACTTTTTTAGCCAATTGATAAATCTCAAACAAAAGGGTTCAATGGAAAAGCACATTGAGGACTTCCAAAAATTAAATATCAGGGTAATTGATATTCGAGGGGAGAATAGGACTAATATCTTCATAGGGACTTTAAAGGATAACATCCAACATGAGGTTTGCCTTTGGTAAACTAATTTGTTGGAGACGACATTCAGGGTGGAAATAAAAGTTGAGAGCAAGATAATGGTAATAAGGAAGTCTACCACTCACAACTATAAAGAAGGAATTGTTGTTGCTCCTAGTCTCCCACAACCTACAAGGTTGACTATTGGAATAGGGTCCCTAGGGTCAAATTTGGGCTGATTTAATCAACTTTCAAGTAGAATTTTGTAAAGAATGTAAAGTCTCCGCGAAATGTGGAAGTGAATCAAGCAACTAAGTAGGAGTCAAAGGGGCTTTAGCCCCTTGTATGGGTAAGTGATAGGATTGTTTTGAGATTCACCCATAGGCCGTGGGCCATGGTATTGTATTAGAAAAGCTATAAATATTTGAGTCATAGCAAGTATAGGGGGATAACTTTTGGTGAAGAACAAGTCTAAGGGCAAGTGCTAAGGCAAGAAATCTTTGTTTTCTTATACTTATACGAAAGGGGAAGGCTCCTACAGCTAAGTGCACAGATACCTTGGCAAGTCCACAGCTGAGTGCGTGGGCCCCTGCAGCTGGGTGCGTAAGGTGGAAGAGTCTGTAATTTGAAGGTTGAATCTAATAAAGATTACTTTTTAACCAAATCTATTGCATATATTACTTGTTCTTATTTCTATTTAAGTTTGTGCATTATCGCTTAATTATCTATTTTCTGTGAAGTAAAAAGTATTCTCTGTGTGAATATATCAAATCTCTAATATCTATGCATGAAATGAGTAATGAATTATTTTTGCGAACGTAGTAACTAAATTTGTTATGATAACTAATCGAATCGGGTAGATTTGCGTGACGACAGATCTACAGTTATTATTTACTAAGCGAAAGTTATGAATCTGCTTCTTTTAGGTCTGAAAAACCTGATCGTAGACCTTCATGAAGGTCTGGGAGCCATTTGATAGAGTTACAGTAGTAGACCATAGGAAGATACAGATCTACGCAAAGGCAGATTTTCATTACAAGGGCTTCAAGATACATATCACACAGTCTCTGGATGCAAAAACCTGGTTCTAACATCCCCCAATACTACTTCAGGTGAGACTGCAACCTACGCTATGCAGGTTGTTGCCGAAAGGGCCAACAACTAGGGTTTTGTTGGTTGGCCGAATAACTGTAAACCTCCGTCAGACCCCCTTAATCCAACAAATGGTTCCATTTCCGGGACTAAGATCTATCTAAGAGATGTGTGATAAATGGTTTCCTACAAAGAAATAGATTGAGAAGTGGATTGACTGAAAAGAGCATGCATTTGTGGCTCAAGAGAAAATGAGCCCTAAATTATCCAAGGAGCAATGGTTGCAGAGATATTTATACATAGACGAGACTGAATCATTCTTTTGTTTCTTCCCTGACGAACTACAAGAATGTTTGTCTAAATTGTCGGATAGTCAAGAGACGTGGAGGCTTAATATCCCTATTGTGTGGACTCCGGAACTGGTGCCACATCTGGAAGCATCAGGAAGAAATATCGCTTGGGTCATGGATCATTGGATTGATCATACACTTGGAATTTTTATGACTAAGTTCGCGATCGATCGAAATATCACTATAGAGAAGCGGAACATAGGCTCTTTAAGGGACTACGAGGTAAATATTTGAAAACATTAAATACTTGGATTAAAATGTTGTTATGTGGAAAGAGGGTTATGAAGTTACCTTGATGTTTGGGGCTATGCGAAGTGGTAGATTCTTTAGAAGAAACAAAGGATCGAGCTCAGAGTACAGTTTGCTCATTGAACCCCTTTCAATTGATGACGAAGGGATACTTCTGACTACACTGCGACATATAGTTTAGTTAATTAAGAAGGGTATCTCGAGGATACCTCATCCGTCCACTCCACCTCCACGTCCATCTCCACTGCATATGCCTACATCTTCACCTCCACCTCCGCCTCCACTTCCACTATTCAACATGGTGAACGTGATGAAGATACCAGTTTTTAAAGGGTGGGGAGGGAAGACCTTGAATAATTATGGTTTGTTGCAAGAGTTGTATGGACGTCAAAAAATATTATGGATGATAACATCAAGAGAGCGCAACTGGTCACAACCTTACAAGATCGAGCATTGACATGGTACATCAAGTACTACACTGACAACCCCACCGCGACGTTCGTAGAAACCCAACAAGATCTGAACAAGGAGTTTAGGAAGCCTAAGTTTGAGGTGCAATATGTGACTAAGTTTAAATAATTTCGACAAAAGATAGGTGAGACACCTTGGGATTTCAATCAAAGGTTGAAATGCCTAATCAAGCAAGCCAATATGGTGATTACATATTCCCAACATCACAATTGGTATATAGCATCACTCTTGCCACACTTAACATTGTCATTGTCACAACAAAAGATAGTAATGCAAGCAGAAGCCTTACAAATCGCAATGAGGCTGGAAGCCGCACCCATACAAGATACAAACCTTGGAGTGCAACAAATTCACTCAAAGCTAAAAAACCTACACTTGGAGTTGTAGATCTTGAAGAAAGGAAAGGAAGCCCAGCTGGAGGTGCACGCTGAAGTCTGGTGCTTGAAATACAAGGGCCATGGGCACGAGAAGGACCATTGCCCAGTTTACAAGAACTATCTTATTGGGGGAGGGCCTGTTCCCCTGAAACCAGAGAATAGCATTGGGCCGAGTGTGGGAACTATGCTATGGTGCGCTATCTGTCAGGTTACAGGATAGCATGCAACTGATAATTTCCACTTACTATAGAAGTTTGTACAGACCCCTGAGCAGTTGTTTTGCAATTTTTGTAAATATGTAGGTCATGACAAATTCCATTGTAGGAGTTATGAGTTGATGATGGAAATGACCCCTACCTACTGAATGTAGGTAGAAAACCAGCCTCAGTATCAGGGTGTAGGAACAACGTATGGAGGATTCCAAGGCCGAGGACGAGGAAGAGGGGGCGAAGTTGTCCGAGGACGTGGGAAGATAATTTTCTATAACTGTGGCAAAGCAGGACACTTCATGTGAGATTTCTCAAACCCCATGCATACGTCATGTTAGTATTGCAGGAAGTTTAACCATGTGATAGAGGAATGCTTGATCCTTATGGAAAAAATGCAAGAAAAGAAGAAGCAACCCCAATAGCCTATGCAGATCATCCAAATGATGAGGGCAAAGCCCCACAAAGAAGATTAGAGCATAAATATAGTAACAAGAAGTGGTATGGCCATTGGTGTAGATAAGGGAAAGCAGCCTGAGGTTAATGGGTTGGTGCGTAAGGCTGCCGAGAAAGAAATATACTTTGACCTTAATCATGTTAAAGATACCTTCATGGAAGCAAAGAAGAACTTCATTAAGGCCTGCACCTCAGGAAGCCGGGAGAAAATGTCGGAAACGAGTATGACACAAGAGGTAGATCCTTCGATATTATCTATGTTTCTAAAGACCTATATGAAATTACTCCATAATAAGAAAGCATTAGAAGGGATGCAAGAGATAATCAACAAATGCATAGATAAATAAAAGACCCCTGCTGAACAACGCACCGTGAGAAAATTTGGTAAGCATAAGAAACATACAAGGTGCGAGATGAGGCTGACTGCACATATAGAAGAATATGAAATGGACCAAGTCATTCTAAATTTGGGTTCTGATGTGAATATACTACCCAAGCAGATGTGGGAAAGGACAAGGAGACTTGTGCTTCAGTGGTCTCCTATTCAATTGCGCGTGGCAAATCAACGGAAGATTATTCCGATAGAGCACCTATATGGTGTAATGATAGACATTGAGGGTGCAAGCATGCTGGCTGACTTTGAGTTCATTGAAATAGTGGATGATAGTAACTCATACCTCACACTACTAGAAATTGACTGGGCTTTTTACATGGATGTGGTAATCAATTTGAAGAAGTGGAAGATGATGTTTGAAAGGAAATCGCTAAGGGTGGTAGTACCACTAGACCCTATTGAGGGAGCATGCTATACTGAACCTATTTGTGATTTTGTGGAAGATGATGATGACCTAGATCAAATATACAAGATCACAGTGCGAAATGAATATTGGATCAACCCTACAACCAATGGAAGAATTGTGTGGGACAGGGATAGCTCCTGCACCTCAGACTCAGATGAAGAGCTTGAACACTAGCATAATCAGTTGCATGAAGTATCTATGCTATGTTGCAATATGATGACCAAATCACTGCGATGTGTCTCAAATGAGGTAAGAAATCTTCCACATTATGATGGTTTGACTAATGTGGATCTATTTTTAGATGAATTTGAAAGGGAGGTGCCTGAAGAACATCGCTTCCAAGCACTAGAGTTGGCACTGCACACCACGCCCGCCTGTTGGTGGGGTATGCACAAGGAGAGCTTCACTAGAAGGAAGGAATATAGAATAATGATGAGATTAAGGTTTGGGTATGCTAATACCTAGATGACAGAAAAGTACATTGGGAAGGATGACTTGCGCAATCATCTAGCACAATGGACTAAAGTTTGGAAAATGAAGCCACAACTAGAATGGGTGCACATTTTCTATCATACCTTAGATATATTCCCAATGAACTGGTATTTGGAAACAGAGCTTCGTCATGGGACAGCTAAATGGGATATCTTAAGAGAGAGTTTCTTATTGAATTTTACCTTTTAGGATGGGTTCGAATACATTGATGAAGCACTCTAGGAGATAAAAGCATTTATATTTAGAATGCTAAGAAATTGGTAGAATGGGCTTAGCCGAATTGGAGTACAGAACTATGCCATGCACTGGATTGTTACAATGTGACTACTAAAGAGGAATAAGAAGACCATGAAATATTAACATTCTAGAGATAGAGGGACAATGCGAAGTCAAAGGACCGAAAGTTGAGAACCTAGATATATCAGAACCTTTGAAAATTAGACAAGTAAATATTGGATCTGAAGCAAAGCCTAAGTTCACAAACATAGGAGACTATTGGGATGAAGATATAGTAGATAAGGTGGCCAAAAATGTTGGGCGAATACCAAGACCTATTTCCCACAAAGTTTGTGGATCTGAAGGGGATCGTTGGAGATTTGGGTTTTATGAAGATTACGTTGAAACTAGATGCGAAGCCCATTAAGCAGAGACCTTATCGACTAAATCTGAAGTATAAAGAAAAGGTGTGCGAAGAGCTTGATAAGATATTATATATCGGTATTATTGAGCTAGCAGAGAAATTTGATTGGATAAGCCCAGTAATTGTCCAAGAGAAGAAACGAAAAGGTGAAATCAGGATATGTGTAGATCTAAGAAAGTTGAATGATATGTGCATGCACAATCTGTTTCCAACACCATTTATAGATGAAGTATTAGAGAATGTTGGAGGACATGAGGCTTATTCATTTACTGATGCCTTTTCAGGATACCATCAAATAAAGATCGCACCGGAAGATAAAAGAAAGACAACCTTCGCAACGGAGTGGGGTTGCTTTCAGTATACATTAATGCCATTTGGATTAAAGAATGTACCTACAATATTCTCCCAGGTTGTCATTGCGGCATTCAAATAATTTATGCATAAATTTTCGGAGGTTTACTTTGATGATTGGATTGTGTTTGGGTTGGTAAAGTGCCATGTTTCAAGTCTGTGCCTTATGCTGGATACATTTCGAAGGTATTAAATGACACTGAATTTGAAGAAGTGCATATTATGTGTGCGCTTTGGAATTTTACTTGGCCATGTAGTATGTAAGCAAGGATTAATGGTGGACCCCACGATGATCATTGTGATTGTGAATTTGAAAGCTCCCTGGAATGTAAAACAATTGTGCATGACCTTGGGGCACAGTAGGTATTATAGAAATTTTACCAAGGTGTATGCTCAGATAACTGCACCAATGGAAAAATTATTGAAGAAAGATGCGATGTTTTGTTGGGATGAAGAATGTCAATGTAGTTTGGATGTGCTAAAGGAAAAGATGGTAATTGCACCTATTTTTGTGTTTCCAAACTGGAAGAAAGAATTCCATGTGCATTTAGATACCTTTTGCATTGTGCTAGGTGCGGTATTATCACATGCAAGAGAAGGAGAAATTGATCATCTGATAGCCTTCAAGAGCATAAATTTATCAAAGGCTGAGAAGAATTGTTCCACTACATAGCACAAAGGGCTGGCGATGGTCTATCCGCTGCAAAAGTTTTGACATTATTTGTTGGAAAGACATTTTAAAATGTATACATATCACTTCGCGCTAAAGTACCTGGTCAATAAGCCTGTGTTGGGGGGGGGGAGTCTATTGTTGGTTATTGTTGTTTCAATAATATGACTTTGAAGTGATTGTGAAGCCTGGAAGGCTGAATGCAGGACTGAACCATCTGTCAAGGATTGAAATGGACGAAGAACCAAATAGTTTGGAGGAAGGACTGCCAGACGCACATCTCTTTGCGGTGCCCGTCACGGATGACAATTTTTCTGATATCATTTAGTTTTTAACCACAAGTACAACTCTGGAAGGATATTCCATTTAGAAGAAGAAGGAATTAGTAGTCATCTATGTGGATTTTCAATGATTTCATCGCACTTGTATAAGATGGGAACAGATGAAATACTGCGAAGATATGTTCTAGAATTTGAACGTGTTAGTATCCTCACCAAAGCACATGGAGAACCGGTAGGAGGACACTATGCAGGAAAAGTGATTGCACAGAAGATTTTTTGTGTTGGGTTATGGTGGTCGACATTACATAAGGATTCTAAGGCATACTACAAGGCATGCAATGCTTGCCAAAGGAAAGGAAAGCCTCCACGGAGAGATGAATTGCCTTTAAATCCTTAGGTTTCATTGTAGGTATTTAATAAGTGGGATATACAACCACCAGGAAAGAAGATGGGCATGCAGTATGTTATTATTGCAACAAAGTATTTAACGAGATGTGCAGAAGCACCATGAGTGAAGGATTGTACAACTGCCACCACTACAAAGTTTTTGTTTGAATATGTCTTAACATGGTTTGGATGCCCTAAGGTGTTGATGAGTGATAGGGGCACCCATTTATTCAATGAAACGATTAGTGTGATGCTCGAATAATTCCAAGTATACCATTAAAAGAACACGCACTATCACCCACAGGTGAATGGAATAGTGGAAGCATTTAACAAAATCTTGGAGAATGCATTGACAAATGTCTACAATGCACAGAGGAATGACTAGGATATGCGCATGCCAGTAGTACTATGGGCATATAAGATGACTTGAAATAAGTTGACAGGCCAAACACCATTTAGGTTGGTCTATGGGATTGAAGTAGTGATTCCTATGGAATATATGGTGCCAAGTCTACGTATTGTAGCTTTCACAGAGATGGTAGATCGTGAGACCTTGGAGGAATGACTCACGTAGCTGATGGAGTTGGAAAAGGTTTGCTTTCTTGCAGGATTTCAACAGCAAGTGCAAAAGGAACACGAGAAATCATGGCATGATAGGCATATTAAGTTGCGCACTTTCAAGGAGGCTGATTTAGTGTTGCTATATGAAATCAAGTTCACAAAATTTCCAAGGAAATT
Organism: Pinus taeda; assembly: GCA_000404065.3. Classification (NCBI taxonomy): domain Eukaryota; kingdom Viridiplantae; phylum Streptophyta; class Pinopsida; order Pinales; family Pinaceae; genus Pinus; species Pinus taeda. The sequence goes on from APFE031141150.1 coordinate 100,904, forward strand.
TCAAATGCATTGGTTAGGGCCATATGTTATTAAGGAGATCATGGATGGTGGCACGGTTCAACTCGTGAAGCTGAATGGTGAACTATTCCCTAGAAGAGTGAATGGAAGCAGGTTGAAGTTGTATATAGGGGATCCTCCCCCTACGCAATGACTACAAGGTAGTAGAACAGTCTTAGTAATTCAGGCAGCTGCAAGGGATTGTGGGACTATAAACTATGCTACTCAAAGAGGGGAAAAATATAGTAAGGAGGTTGTGCAATGGAAGAAAGGAGTGCACCAAGAAGAGTTGTGCCTGGATAGCTGTGCCATGAAGGATGATGTCACATTGTTAGGTTCAAAAGTAGTCGTTGAAGTCATTGTTCATGATTGGATAGTTGAAATCCTGTTAGGAGGAGTGGGTAGGTGACATTTATGGTGAAAATATTTGGAGATATACTACCAAAGATGAATTTATGATCAGAAAATGGAGGGAACGGTCAGATCTAAATTTGAAAACTCTGATAAATATGGCATGTTGGCCTGTAGAGAAACACTTTACATTCTGAGAATTGTCTATGAGCCCTATTTTTTTAGTTTTATGAAGCATGCAAACTAGAAATAACTCTTTTCATGATCATCGTTCGCAAACATGTCTGCAACGACCCATGAACTTGTTTTTGAACAAATGACTGCAAAAAATCCCATAGAGGCTTCTAGTTTTGAAGTTGTTGTCTTCGATGCTGAAGTCCCTAAAATTACGAGCATGGAAACTACACCCTTTGTGCCTACAGTGCCAAGGTCACATAGGCTGAACCAATTGACTTATAAGGAGAAGTAGAAGAAACCTATATCGGTGAGGCAGTCACTGAGGAAGAACCTGGAGGTTCAGTAGAAGGAAAAGAAGGGTAAGGCAAAGCAACTGGAGAAAATAGTGGACTTTGAGGCAAAGGAACTCCGTGATGGAGTTGAGGAGTTAGATGTTGAGGAGGGCGAGCCTATCACTAGGCTCCTATAGTATATCCCTCTGCGCAAAGGGAAAACAAAAGTAACCAAGGATCCAGATTCAAGTAAATTTATGGTCTCTATGCCACTTTTACTAGAACAGGTTGTTTTTAAAGGCATGGTCTTAACACGTATCTCGGTGTTGAATATGGAGGATTGGGATCTTGCTGACCACGAGAAATTCCCTCACTTAGCTACCACTAATGACAAAAATCTACTATGAATAAATTGTGGTTACATGGTTGGAACCCATGAAATGGGTTAGAGGCGTCAAGTAGGCCAAATTACTACATATTCTTTGTGTACCAAACTTCCACCAGTTGATTATCAACACTGTGTGTGTGTTCCAGTTGATCGCCCTAGTGCATGATGGGTGCTTATGGCTCAGTGAACCCATCCCTATAACCAATATGCTCATCCATAAGATTATGAAGCTGCCCTATAAAGGGGTGGACCTAGCCAAGGAATTCGAAGGAAAGAGTAAATAAAACGAATTAGTGGACAAAATGGAGACGTAGTTTGAGCTAATCAAAAAGTAGTGTGGATATTTTATCTGCTCAATTCAAGACCAGGTGGTGCATTTTCTTCCCAAATTCTAGCTATGAAGATAATGAGTAAATGTCGCACGGACGAAGTTCCAGCACTGGTAGTGTCATTGGTTTCACAGTGCGTGAAGGGGGTGTAGTACATATGTAAGGAATTCCTAGTGAATTGCTACGAAGCACAAGAGGACAACAAGGCATTTCACTATGTCTGGATATTTGTTGCTAATTTTACTAATAGCATGGCACCTACTGGAGGATAGTCAATTTCCTTCGCATGAAGAAGATTTACCAGAGGCAATGAAGTTTGCTTCATTGTGGGAAACAAAGGATCCAAAGAGGATCAAGGAATCCAATATTTTCTAGATATTGGTTGAAATGGACCTCTGCACAGTGATCAGTCAGTGGCCAAGGTTGTCTCCAACCTTGTTCAAGAAGTTTAGGGCCTTCACAGAGTTTAATACTGACTTCCATACTGTCTCTATCTGGTCAAGGCGAGACTCGAAGCAGATTTGGAATAAGTTGCCTTACCTAGTCTCAGAGACGAATGTGTAGGAAATTGTGGGGAGTTGGCCAACAGAGTGGAGACAACCCATGGATGTTGGTGTAGGTACCAGTCAAGGAAGAGAAATCTCTATTGTGTAGACTACCACTGCACAGAAATGGAAAGAAGCAGCATAGGCAGTGACACAAGCATTGCCTGAGCAAAAAAAAAAAGAAGTTGATGCTAAGGCAACTACTGAAAAAGAGTGCACTAAGAAAGAGTGTGCTGAGACAGAGTGCACCAACACAGGGGAAGTTGAAGCATCGACTTCCTGACATAGCGAGGAACATGAAGTGTCTAAGCAGGGTGGAGACAAATGGGTGGAGTAGAGTACTCCCATCACATTAAAGAAGCGAAGTAAGAAGACAATTGTCTGGCCAAGGAAGAAGCACAAATCAGATAAGAAAGCGTGCATTGACCCAATGGTCCTCACAGAAGGATACCTCGATGAAAATGGGGACAAATTCGGAGACACCACAACGAATTTGTGGCAACAATTCAAGCAGTAATACATGTAGCTGCTTAGGAGTGTCCAGAACGATCTGCGTAAGCTGCAAATCCAAACAGGAAGGATTCAAGCAAGTGTAGGGCAAGCAAGTGGGGTGCAAGTGAGCCTGACATAAGGGAGTGAGAGCATATTGGAGATGGAAAGGACTCTAGACCTCAGAGTCATCTCCTTCCAGAAGGATTAGTCTGCATGGAAATAGAAGAAGACCACGCTCTACTACGCACGATTAAAGACATAGGGGTAAACTTAGCCATATTTCCACTTCATACCCTCCATGCACCGCATCAGGGGGTCTCAGACGAGCTTCGAATTATAGAGAAGCATGCACTTGTAGTAATCAATGAAGTTAAGGTAAACAATGAACAGATATTCGCTGAGAAGGCTCAGGCCCTGAAAGAAAAGGAAGAGCTCGAAGCACGAAGTCAGAGCCTAAAAGCAACAATTACACATGTGTATAATTTTGTTCCAAAGCTACATATTCGAGAAGACAACGCAGCTACAGCAAAGATCAATAATTGGCTCTTGCAATCCGTGAATCAAAAGATGAGATAGGTAGAGTCACATTTGACTTCCAGATGAAGATATCAGAATTACACCTGAAGCTACAGCCGAAAAAACAGAAAAAGGGCTTTGTTATAGTTGTGATAGAAAATACACTAAAGGTCATAAGTGTGTTGAGAAGAAATCATTTTACATATATTATGAAGAGGAGGAAGAAAAGGAACGAGAAACATCAAAAGAAGAGGATACACACTGAGAAACAAACCTAGAGAAAGAAGAAATGAATTTCACGATATCTTGTAATGCATTGGAGGGAATTAGCACTCCTCAAACTCTCAAGATAGATAGATTTATCAATAAAAAAAGGCAATAGTGATGATTGATTCAAGTAGTACCTATAATTTTATTCATTGTAAGATAGCCAAGGAATTGAATTTCTTTATATTTCTAACACCAGAGTGTCAAGTGATGGTTGCAAATGGAGGAACTATAAATTTCTCTGGAGAGTTATATAATATAAAGCTAACCATGGGGGAATATGTACTAAATATTCCAATGTTTTCCATTCCAATGGGTGGTGTTGACGTTGTACTAGGATTCCAATGGTTAGAATCTTTGGGGTTGATAACTTTTAATTTTGAGGAATTTTATTAATTTTTTTCTCAGAAGGAAAGGAAATATAATTAAGGGGTATCACAGGGAAAAAAAGGAATATAACCAACTCTAATGGCATGACAAATCTTTTGAATAAATAGCAACGAGGCATAATTGTGCAATTATTCTCACTAGATGATCAAACATCGAAATCATCCATTTCTCCAAATCTCCAAAAGGTCTCGGACAATCTTTCTAAGTTATTTGAGACTCCCAAAGGAATTCCACCTATTCATGATTATGATCATGATACTCACTTGATCATAGGAAGTGTTCCTCCAAACACCAGGCCTTAGAAATATCCTTATGCCCAAAAGAGTGAAATTGAGTGTATGGTTGCAGAAATGTTAGAGGTCGGTATAATTCAACCTAACCAAAGTTCTTTCTCTACTTTAGTAGTATCTGTGCATAAGAAGGATGGATCATGTCATATGTGTCTGGATTATAGGGAGCTCAACAAGATCACTATTAAAGATAAATTTCTCATTCCTATCATTGATGAATTGTTGTATTAACTACGTGGAGAAATTTACTTCACCAAGTTGGATCTTCATTCAGGATATCATCAAATTAGAATGAAGACTAAAGACATTCTAGAAACAACATTAAAAACTCACAAAGTCCATATGGATTTTTGGTCACGCCTTTTGGCCTTACTAATGCACCTTCCACATTTCAAGGTTTGATGAATTCCATTTTCAAACCTTTCCTTAGAAAATTTGTGTTAGTATTTTTTGATGATATACTAATCAACAACAAGTCTTGGAAGGATCATGTTCAACATGTTGATAGGGTGCTCAAACTATTGGAGAAGAAACAATTATATGTAAAAACCTCCAAATGTTTCTTTGGAGTATAGGAGGTGGAATATTTAGGTCATATTATATCTCATGAAGGTGTTAAGATAGACCCTAACAAAATTAAAGCCATTAAGGAATGGAAAATCCCCACAACCCTCAAGAATATTTCACAATGTATGGGTTGACAAGGTATTATCAAGTTTGTTAAGAACTATGGGAGAATGGCAGTGCCTCTAACAACATTACTAAAGAAATATGCATTTTATTATACTTGATAAACAACTAATGCCTTTGAACATCTTAAAGAGGCAATGTGACAAGCACCAGTCTTAGCTACACCAGACTTCACAAAAACCTATTGTGGAATGTGATGCCTTAGGAAATCAAATTAGTGTTATTTTAATGCAAGAAGGAACACTCGTTTCTTTTGAAAATCATCCAATCAAGTGAAAGTATTTACACAAACCTATTTATAAGGAGATGTTGGAACTACTACATGCACTAAATAAATGACAACCTTACCTAATGGGAAAACATTTCAAGGTAAAAACAGATCATGATAGTCTTAAATACTTTTTAAAACAAAGATTTTCTTCAAAAGAGAAGCAAAAATGGGTCACATAGATGTTGGGCTATGAATTTTAAATCATCTACAAAAAAGGGGAAGCAAAATGTTGTTGCAAATGCGCTCTTAGGAAAGGATGAGTATGTGGAAGAATTTAGCTTTTCCATTTCTATTATCCAACCTGATTGGATAACTGAAGTAAGGGATGAATGGAAGAATGACAAGGAGGTGTGGACCCTCATTCAAAAATTGCAGCAAGATCCTAGTACATCTGATGCATTTATCTGGAAAAATGATTCATTATGGTACAAATATCACTTATATATATGTAATAATTTCTAACCCAAAAAAATATATATTTTGGAATTGCACACCTCCTCAAGCTTGTAGTATGGTATCCTCTACCAATATAACAAATTTCTCGCGCTATATTTTGGATACTTCCTCCTACCCTCTTTCCACTTGGTGATATTATATAGGCTCATTCTATCCTCTAGGAGAATGTATCTAGACACCTAGGGGCTTGAGAAGTTAGTAAAATTCTAAAATAATGGACCCCTAGCCAACTCATACACAAGTGGGTCAAGTTGATCTCCTTCGGAATTTTTGCAGCCTATTTTGGCCACCTAGAAAGAAAAAAAAACTTTTCAAAAAAAATCAAGGGAAATATGCACAAGCAACAATGAATTATCATCTGTATTTTCTACTTTGACTGATAAGGATGGTTTATCGGTGAAGGAAGTAGATGCGGGGTTTCCTATTAGCCCACGTTCAATATTAATCAATAGTCCAAGGGAAACTTCAATGCCAAATATTAAGAAAGACTTTAGTGAAGTTGATGGACAAGGTTCAATAGTTAGAGAAAACACTAGTAAAGGGCTTATGATTGGAGGATTGAACAAAACAATTGGAAAATCTTCATCCTTTAAATTAAAGGCAGGGAGCACAAGTGGTACTACCATTGTAGAAACCAGCATATCAACTAAATGTCCAGTGTGCTAGTTGTCTTTAAAAAAAAATAAAAAAAAATAGTTGGAAAACCAAGAAAAAATGGAACAGATTTATCTACGAGAAGAACTTTTTCGAAGTCGGGAAGTATAACTAGTAATTTAGTGTCTTTGAGAAATTTGCCTTTGTGTTCAAAGGCTTCTACTCATAATTATTCTGTCAGCCAAGAAACTCTAAGAGTGATATCATATAAAAAGGAGAGAGTATGAACACTACATTCCCAAGTCGTCATCCAAGCAAGGTGAAATTTGCTCGCAAAATACATCAAATCCCCACTGCAATTTTGGGGTGCGATCCTGCAATTTGGATTACCAAGCCAGTCCAGGTCAAGACAATATTTGTTTGATGAAATTAGATTATTGACCATTTTCCTTTCTTTCCATGTCCACCATATATGATGTCATGGGAAAGTCCACCATCAACATCAATGGTGACTGGGTTAAATCATCGAGTTTCTCCTCTTCTTCCATGGTAGTGGTGGACCTTGCAGCCTTCCTAGAGAGTTGGAAAAAGAAAATACTGGGAAAACATAATATTACAGTTCATCACAACCTCTCACTTTTGCTTCCAATCATTCTCCTATATCAAATATTAACTCATTCAGCTGGAATTCTACTACTGATGATCACACTGCACATGTACCTATTGTTGCGGACTTTATAACGTGTTTGTACTTGTGGGAAGATATTTTGTGATCAGAGAAATGAAACATTGCTAGGCTGCAGAACCTTGAGGTTTTAACTGAGAGTGATAAATTACCATATGATATTAAGAGAAAAGTTGCGTAGGAGTTTCACAATATTGGAATTCCATGAAGTGCATACTATTTGTCACTCAAAATTGTCAAGGAACAACCCAACACTACAAGGAACTCAACAGCCTTTGCATTCAGGTTGATAAGGGAGTCCAAGATTTATCTAAAACACCCCAGTTACGAGGATCTTATAGTTTCTGGTAATCAAGCAAGGAAGGATGACATTTCAGAACAAACAAGAGAAAAACCAGTGGGAAATTCACATAAAAATGCTACAAAAACTGGGAAGGAGTATCTCTAATGCAATTTGGAGTGTTGCCCACTTTGCAGGATGTTTTCACCAAGATCTAAAGCAAAACCAATATTACAAACCACACAGATTTATGTGAAGAAGTACCTCTGGGGGTGGTTTTTCCCAAACCACTTATCAAAATACCGACTGTCAATATTCGTTACAGAAGCACTTCCTCGATGTTCCAAAACTGCTATGAGTGATTGCATAGGCGGCTTATGATTCTCAAAATCATGTGTGGTTTTCCATGGGGCCCGCTAATCATATTTAAATTTAAAAACCTAATATTTTAATATTGGTAATCTAAATTTAAAAGGGTCGAAGTTTTTTTTTAAGAAAAAATCTATTTAATATTATATATATAATATTAAAATACATTGAAAAAAAAAAATCTCTTTTGTAAAAAGAAAGATAGTTCTTGAAACTGTTTCAAGAATTGGTTTCTGAAATTGATCATGGAAGTTAGGAAATTATAATTGAGAAATACAAGGAGGGAAGAGATATTTTATAGGCGTTCTGAAGGGCACAGTCACCCATGACTGGAAATGTAGTCAAAATTATTTTTGAAACCTAAATATGATATTGTAGTTTGATTCTAGCATTGGTGTTCCAGTGTTTGTTTTTCTCATGTATCCTAGCATTCATATATGTTTATCCTCTCTTGGACAATGTAAGATGCAGTTGGTGCTTTAGTTTATTTTTTTAATGAATTTACTTCTTTGTACTCATTAAAATTTCGTTGTAATCATTAAAACTTAATCTTGAAGTCCTTAATGAAGCACTCCACATTCGGGCATCTCATTCAAATTCTTCTTCATCCATCATTGTTTTAACAGAGTTGAAGCAAAAATTATTAATTGCATGTACTAAAATTTTGTCTTCTCCATTTTCTTCTTTACATTTCCACCCTTCAACTCTCACAATTTCTCTTCCCATTTTGCTTTGGAAGGCTACGGTTTCAAAATTAGAGGCTTTGCTTATAAGCCCTCAGGGCTGATGAGTGCCAGTATTGCAACAAGGATGTTGCAACTCCTGGGCTACCAGCTTTACTTATCAACCCGGAGTTTGTACAAACTTGGAGGTGACAATGTTGTATGCACAAGTAAAAGTGATGGTTCTGCCTGTTGTCAATGTTCAGCTGGCGAGAGACCACTGGGGTTCCAAGCTAAACTCTGTAGAGTCAAAAGAAGCTTGATTCTTTGATGGAAGAAGGGAAAATCTACTCTAAGAGAATTACTCCACTGCAGTAATGGAAAAGGCCAACATGTAATTCTAAACCACACCGTACCCTAATTAACCATTTAAGAAGTTATGCTAAGCAAAATTGCTAAATCAAAAATAAACAAATGCTACTGTCTAAGTTGCGGAAGTAGAAAGCATCAAACCATACTAATGTGTAAGCAAAGAAACTAAATTAAATATGTTTTAACTTTTTTGGTTTTTTAGGCAAAATCAAGTATGCAAACTAATTGTTCTTGTGGATGTGATAGGTGGATGGAAGGTGTTTGAGGATGGATAGAAGGTTTATGAAGTGGTTGGATGGTGTGGAGGGGTTCTAGGAGGCATTTTGTGACTTCCTAGAGGTTTCCCATCAATTCGGCCTCAAAACAAGCCATTTCAAGAAAACCTACAGGATGTACTAGAAACCTACAGGATGATCATGTAGGAATTACAGGAAACCTATAGGATACAACTGAGAGATAATTGTGAGGTGTTGGAAGTGTTGGGAAGCTTAGGAAAGAAGTGTGATGGGTGGAATGGAGCGTTAGAAGGTCTAGGAGCACTCAGGAGTCAATATCCAAGATAAGAGATGGCTAGATTCGCTCAATGTGTTTAGGGGAATTTCAATGAAAAATGATGAAAATAGTGAGTGTGGTGGTGAAACAAGGGATGGCTAAGGTGGATGAAGTGGAAGGTGGCTACCAGTTATAAATTTTTGGTCTCCTCCTAAATTACCTGCTCTGCATAAAACATGTGTGTCTTCCAAAAAGAACTATGCAACAAGATACATTTTCATAAACTAGAAAAGCATGAATCAACTGCCTATATTATGCATGAAGAAAGTTGTTGAAGGGAATGAAAGCATGATTGATATCTTATTGTAGAAATAGAGATGGAAAAATATGACAATGAAATCTTCCTTGCAATATGAACCAAATACTGAATCAAAGACAACAAACTCCAAATCTCATACAAGAACTAGAAATCTATGTTTTTGGGGGCTACTGAAGGGTCCCTTCCTCAAGTCATGCTCCCAGAGGGAGGAAGTGAGGTCGAGACACCTGCTGACAACCTTGTGGTGATCCTTTTTCTCCTTACTAACCTTATACTTCAAAGAAGGCACAAATGGAAGAAAACTATCACACAACCAATCTAATCTACACTGTTGTAATGGAAATGCATCTACTAAGCAAATGAACAATTAAGTTATGAATCTATACTAGCATACATGTACAATAAAGAGGAGCCTTGGGTGCTAGGGTTGGGCCCTAACCCAAGAGCTTCAGTTGATCTAGGTGGATATTGGTGGCCACCCGCTAATTCCACTTAGATCCCCTCTAGTGCTTCTTTCAGTTTTTTTTAGTTTCCTTAATTATAGCACAATTTACTATTTTTAGCAGTTTTTCGGGTCCTAAACTTCCGGACCATTTTGAGGCCCTAACACGTTTTGGAATCTACCGCCAGCGATTGTTATAAAAACTCGTCTTTTCCATCTTAGTCCTCGGAGAGATCTTTCCAACGGCTATCTGCGGTCACGGAGATAATACCCATTCGCCAACCCTGGAAGTTGATGTACCAACTTACCAAAAAAACGGGGCCCCACCAATTGGGGCGTATCTCTTCTAGGGTAGGTTTTGGAATGTGAAGGGTTTTCCATTGTTTCTCAACAATAAATAGTCCTTCGAGCCTCATTGTAACATAGTTTAGAACAGTTCAGAGGCATGTAGCTGTCAAATCTCTTCTCAGAGATAAGCTACCATCGCCCTAGCTGGTTTATTTCTATTTCCGGTTGTAAGCATATTTAAGTATTTTCCATTAATGAAATGAAGTATTATTTCCGGTGCATCTTTGTGTATATGGTTATCTCTGTATTTTGTTGCGTTCCTATTCAAATATGGATCATCAGCCCTCTGAGGTAACTCAGTGCTGGCTCAAAACAAAACTCATTCTTATTACCAAAACAACAGATTACATCAAAAAACTATCGCAAGTCTTGCAGCTTGAAAATAGAGTAGAGTTTTACAATAAAAATCTGGATCCTACTAAGGTCCTAGGCCTCTCTACTTATACATCTGAATTCTCCAATGAATTTCTTAAAATTACGGAGGCTTGGATCCCAAACTCAAGATAAACTGATGCTTTGTCTTTCACTTGCTCGACTACCTTCTAGTCTTCATGATTTGGCTGTTTGCACTCTGAGCTGATGGAGGAATATTCAAATGGAGGGGTAGTAAATGAGGAGGATTTACCTCCTATAATCTCTCTACCTTGATTCGTTCGAGTTTTAAACTTGGTCCTTTTCAAAATTCCTTTCTTTTCTCCTTTAATCCTGCATTAAATGCATATTAGACCACAAAGCAAAATATCCAACTCTAACTCATCTCATAAACAAAATATAATCAAAAGTATGCAGTAAGTTATGAGAATAGTTGGTTTGACTAAGCTAGGAGGTGAATTAAGGCCCATATAATTACCCAATGATGAGGCTCATCATTGGCCTATACTTCCAACCATTGAATTCAAATTCTTTTTAATTAATCTCAAAATGTCTAGGGCATGGGTTCCCCCACATCTAGGAACTATCTCCTGAGGTACAATAGGAATGACAAACTCTAGAAACCTTTTTCACAATTATGAGCTTTTTTTGAATTATCTCAATTATGAAATAATTATTATCTCATAATTATAATATTTTGGAAAATTAATTATGAGAAATAACTCAATTATGCAATTCCACCCTTTTATCATGGGATAAATCTCACATAAGAAAAAGAAAAGGTGAAAAGGGATGTATTTTATTCAAACAATTGATTTAAGTTGATATTGGGTTTCTCTCACTATAATGAATTGGAAATTAGGGTTATAACAGATTCCCCCTAATACGTGAATTCAGAAAAGAAAATGATGACCCCCTTATTGTTATTGTTGTGTCCATGTAGCACCCATCTTGTTATTGTTGTGCTCCATAGAATCCCACTATTGTTATTGTTGTGCCCTTACATTATTAATGTTATGTAGGCTATGATTATATTGTGGCCCCTTAGACTCATATATATATCAAGGAGGTCTTCTCATTTGTATCATCCAAGAATTTTTCATTTATGTGATGTAAAGGAGGTTTTCCCCTCGAAGAGGATATTTTAAAGTCATTGATCTATATTTTCTTCTATTTTGTGATCTAGTTGCATAGCAACTTGATTTTTTGTGTGTGTGAGATCATGTTAGGGGATTCTTTGAATTCTCTTACTCTCCCTCTCTCATCCTATTGTTCTAACACTTAGTCAATTTTGGAGTTTATCCTTGTCCTAACATCTTGCACGAATCATGAGTACATTCAACTTCTAGCCAATTGTTGAGCACATTGAACATTCCTAGGCCTTAGTGATGAGAACATTACCTCTTAGACTTGTGCAATGCACCCATATACATGAGAAATTCCTTCAACTATGCATTGAGAAACCTCAAAGCACAGTCACTTAAACTTGCTTCCTACACCTCCTCACTACGCAATCCTTGATCAACCATGCATTATATTATGAATTGTGTAGTTTCAGTGAATAGTGGGGCCATCCATAGACCTCTACAGTTCTCAAATGTGCAATCCCTTGAGCTTACTCTTCAATCATTATGCATTACACAGTCATAGTGCTCAAGATTATCACTCTTGTCTCTTACACTTGCTCACTACAAAATTCCTTGGCCAGTCTTACCTTCACTCTGCATTGTGCAATTTCAATGGACAATAGGGCCATCTTTCAGCCCTTACAATGCTCAACTACATAATACATGGATCATTGTTTTCTATCACTATGCATTGTGTAGTATCAATGATCAATCTTTTCACCCTTGTCTCCCAGACTTTCCGACTGCGCATAACCCTTCCTTTACCCCTTTCCATTGTGCACTACACATCCCTAATTCCCAACCCTTCACTCCCTGCTCCCTAAATATATGTAATGGACATCCCTAAGCTCCTCCCTTATTCCTTATTCATTATCCCATCACAATTAGCTTCACATGAGAAAAAAAAGGTAGATTAGGTGATTTTGGGATTGATATTGGCTTGTCATGAGTGAAATTCATTTGTAGGTGCTATCATTCAAACAGGGAGAGATGATGCTCAAGGAGGTCATTAAGAAGAGGTTTCAAAAGGACACTTCTAGAGATAAGACCCAAAGGTTCTATCATGAGAGAGCAAAGAAATCTTGGACCATGATTGAGAGATGGCAACTCATGTTTACTTAGAAGGTTCCAATACGTATTGTTAGGGTCCAACCCTAACCCCCTTATCTATGTAATAGGGTCGAGTCATAGTTATAGTTAGTTAAAGAGTCAATAAATCCCATATTCATAATTGTAAGTGGTTCACCCACATTTAAAGAAAGGGACCACATTTAGTTGCAAATGGGCCATGGTATTAGATAGATGGTATTAACACAACCATGGTACTGACCCATGGTATTGCATGTATGAATCCTATATAAAGGATAAAGACTCCCCGTTGAGGAGCGTCGTGTCTTATTATGTAATCGAGCCCTACTCTATTGGAGGTTGCCCCCTCAAAGAGGCAAGTGAACATTGCTTTCATCTCTGAATAATAAAATACATGTTATTTCTCATTTTATTATGTGTTCTGGGTTGTGTTTCTTCGTATATTTGGTATTTTGGCATCTTCTCGCAGGTCAAGAGCATAACAAGTGGTAACATAGCACTTTCCAGGGCTAATGGTATTTCCATTTTTAGTAGAATTGTTTTTTGGCTAGAGACGTGTTCTAACGTCCTTAAACCACAGGATCTATCGTTGAGCACATAAACCTGCGGATTTGGGGAGGCATGCACGCAAGAAATACAAGAGGTGGTCATGCTTGTTGGACTCCCTTGTAACCCCCGTGGGTACCCCTTCGAGTAGTAGCGCATTAGACAAAACTGCGCATAGGCTATCTTCCATGTACCCTTTGGGTATATCGGAAGCCCCCTAGGCTCACCTGAAACCTCGCCGTAGATAAACCATTAACCGTCTTGCTGCTATAGTACATCGATAATAGCACTCAAGGAGATTACTCGCGCATACAATAGGTTAGTCAAGTAGTACAACTAAGGGTACAGTTGATCCTCCTTAGTTAGTGCCCTGAAAGATGTTGAAAAGTGCGGAACAAGAAATGCTAAATTTAGAAAGTGCTAAAAATAGAACTGCTAAAAATAGCACTTCTAAAAATAGCAGTTTGGCCAATGAGCATTTTGGCCACCTTGGGTGAGAGGTGAAACTACTAAAAATAGCATTTTTGGGTCCCTTCCTATTTTAGTAGTCCCTCGTCTAACTATAGGAAGTAAAAACAAATTTGGTCTTAACAGTAGTTTAAAATATTAATTAATTAATCTCCATGAGTTAATTAGCTATGGAAAATTAAACTTGAAGTCTTTGTGAGAACATGCAATTAGTTTTCCCACTGATTGAGGAATTTATCCTTGATTATCTCCACTGATTGAGGAATTAAGTATGAGTTCTATAATAAGAGAATCAGTGGACTTAGTTTAAACTTATTCAAGTCCAGCTAGATTATTTTAATAATTTGTTAAAATAATGAGTGATAGTTTGTTGATGCTTGCATGCATGTGACAACTTTTATTTTCAGGTAACTGAGTATTTTCTCATGGATAACTGATGCATGGCAATTCAAACAGAGACTCAGTTGAGATCAGATGAGGGACAATGTACTATCAGATGCTTGGACATTTCTAGAGTATTCCTTGCATGAGGAAGGAATCTATTTTCTTCTATGACTATGTAGTTGGACCTGAGGTGACAGCAGGTATGATTAGGCCAACTTACAACCTATATATTGAGGCCTAGGTAGTCCATGATTTTCATCTTTTGATTGCAGAAAGTACAATATAGCTCTTGAGCTGATTCTTTTTGTAAACAGAAGAGGATTTCGACTTGATTGATAATACAGTGATGGGGGTTTTATGCTGGTGCTTTCCCCAGTGATATATCTTGTGTTATGGTTGATTATTTCTCTCGATCAGTTATATGTGTTTATGCTTGATGTTGCTCATGAATTTGATTATGCTTCTGCTTAATTTGTTGTAGAACTAGATCAAGTATTATGCTTTAGTACATTGCATATATCGGTTTGATCTACAGGTGAAATTTCTACATGGGATCAGAGCACAGGTGATCAAGGAAGAAAAATATACAGGAAAGAGAAATTCGAAGTTTATTATTCAGGATATAGATCTTAGTTCTTATCACATCCATTTCACTGATGGCTTTCTATGGTTTGAGGCTTGAGTATGCCCTTGATGGTAGCTCAAACTACATAGCTTGGAAGGATTGCATGGAGGCAGTATTGGAACATAACGACCTTAAGGACTTTGTTCATCAAGAAGTCCCTAAGCCAACTGATGCTACTCAACTGGTGGAATGGAAGAAGTGTGTGGCTATAGCTAGGAGAATCATCCTGGAGGGAGTTCGAGATCACATAATTTTGAGCCTCCATGGAAAGGAGACTCTGCATGCAATGTGGAAAACATTAAAATATTTATATCATAATAACAGTGATCAGAGGAAGTTGGCACCAAGGACAAACTTCACAAGATCAAGTGTGAAAAGGGTGACATTATCTCTACGTTCCTGAACAAGCTCACTACTTGCAGAGATGAGCTTGCAAGTGTAGGGGTCACTACAACTGATGATGATATGGTGAGTCTAGCACTCCTTGGCCTTCCTAAGAGCTGGCAGAGCTACCAGGACTCAGTGAATGGAAGGGACAAACTGTCAGATTGGGAATGACTATGGTCGGATTTGATGCAGGAGGAGATTAGACGGAGCACCAAGGATGGAGCTTCTTCATCAAAACATGATGATGAAGAGAACTTGGATTTAGCATCTAAAGCTAAGAAAGGGAAAGGGAAGGCATCCCAATCCAAGTCTTCTCAAGGAGGGAAGAAATTTGACAAGTTGAAGGTGAGATGCTTTCATTGTCATGAATTGGGCCATTATGCTACTAATTTTCCAAAGAAGAAGTCCAAGAAAGGTTCCTGTAAGGAATCTGATGGTGATGCACTAGCTTCACAGTTTGAGATGGATTTCTCACTTGTTGCATGCATGGTTTCATCTAGCATGGGATGTGTTTGGTACTTAGACAGTGGAGCCTCTTTCCACATGTCAGGTGACAAGAATATTTTTAGCACTTTGGAGGAGAAGGATCTCCAGATACGGATCGAGATGGGCGATGACGGAAAGTACCGTGTCTTAGGTGAAGGTGTGATTATGTTTCAGAGGGAGCATGGTTCTCCCCTCACTCTTTCTAATGTTATGTATGTACCAGGGCTGAAAAAGAATCTTGTGTCTATTGCTACGCTTGAGGATAAAGCCTATGATGTAGTCTTTAGTTTGGGAAAGGTTTTCCTAAGGCATATCGGCACTGGACAAACCAAACAGATTGGAATTCGAATTAAGAATCTCTATAAGTTATAGGTAGAAGACTGCGTTGCATTGAGTTCCAAAACAGAGGTGGTGCATGGCCAAGATATCAGTGAGTTATGGCATAGGATACTGGGCCACTTGCATCATGGGGCCTTGAAGATCATGCAGCAAATTTCTACCAGATTACCCAAGTGCAAGCTGGAGCAAACAAGCACATGCAAAGGTTTCACTTTGGGTAAGTATACAAAAGCATCCTTTCATGATCGGGATAGTAGAGTAGGAGTAGTTCTAGAGCGAGTTTATTCAGATGTATGTGGGCCCTTCTCTACAGCCTCCACTATGAAGCATAGGTAATATGTTATTTTTGTTGATGATTTTTCTCGTAGATGTTGGATCTACTTCATGCAAAAGAAGGATCAAACCTTCTTGAAGTTTTGTGGGTTCAAAGCTTTGGTAGAGAAAGAATCAGGGAAGAAAGTAAAGGCCTTGTGGAGTGATAATGGTGAAGAGTATGTTTCCCAATAGTTTAAGGACTTTTGTGCTTTAGAAAGAATTAAACAGGTACTCACGGCACTTAATAACCCACAACATAATGGGGTTGCCAAAAGGAAGAACAGATCTATTGTGGGAGAAGCTTGAGCGATGTTGCATGAACAAGGCTTACCACTTCATCTGTGAGCTAAGGCATGGAATACAGCAGTGTATCTTCAGAATAGAAGTCCTCATTGTATTTTGGGGATAAAGACACCTATGGAGGCTTTTTCAGGGAAGAAACTAGATGTGAGTCACTTCTGCATATTTGGATCACCAGTCTTTTGTCATGTGACCAAAGATGCTCAGAAGAAGCTAGACCCAACATCTGAGTTGGGAATACTTGTGGGGTACACTGATACACCTCACAACTATCGGGTGTTTCTGCCTGCCAGTCAGAGGACCGTAGTGTGCAGGGATCTAAAGTTTGATGAGAAGTGAGCCATGCGAGTGTCACTTGAGAGGGAGCTCAAGTTGCATGGTGATGATGAGGAACTATTAGTTACTAAGGAGGAGGAGCCTCCTGATGATGCAGATTACCCACATGCAGAGATTCCAATAGTGGAGACCACCACTACTGGAGAGTCTTCCAGAGATGGGTGAAAACACTCACGGGAAGCTGACAGATTAATGCAGGATGTGAGAGAGAATTTGGGGCAGCCATCCTCTCATCACAGACAGAGGAGATCTCCCAATAGATACAGTAGCTACATGGCCCTGGTTGGGGAGTGTGTAGTGACCAAGCCTTCTTCTTTTGAGGAGGAAATGCAGCAACCAGTTTGGGTGGATGCGATGGTAGAGGAGTATGAGTCTATCATGCGGAACAGTGTGTGGGATGTTGTTCCTAGACCGGGGAACAAGTCAATGGTTACTTCTCGATGGCTTTACAAGGTAAAGCAGGTAGTTGATGGCAGTATTGAGAAACACAAGGCAAGGTTTGTTGCCCGTGGTTTCTCACAGGTTGAGGGGATTGACTATGATGAGACCTTTGCTCTTGTTGCAAGGTACTCATTGATTAGATCAATTCTAGCACTATCAACATAGATGGGTTGGAAGATCCATCAGATGGATGTGAAGACAACTTTCCTCAATGGGGATATTGAGGAAGAGGTATACATAGAGTAGCCTGAGGGATTTGAGACCTTCGATCGTGAGTCACATGTATGTTGGCTCAAGTGAGAATTTTATGGGTTGAAGTAAGCACCCCCGTGCTTGGTATACCAGGATTGACAGTTATTTCACCAGGTTGGGCTTCACCAAAGTGAAGCAAATGTGAACCTATACCACATCATGGTAGAAGGTAAGATATTGATTATTGTACTTTATGTCAATGATCTGATTTTGACAGGTGATGATCAATTGATCAAGTCTTGCAAGGAGGACCTTGCAAGAGAGTTTGAGATGAAGGACATGGGCCTCATGCACTACTTTCTAGGCATGGAGGTGTGGTAGAGAGATGGGGAAGTATTTGTGTCTCAAGGCAAGTATGCCAGTGAGATACTCAGGTGCTTCCACATGGAGATGTGCAAGCCCATAGAGACTCCTCTAGCAGGTAACTAGAGGAAGGAGGATGCTACTTTAGGTGAGGTAGTAGTTGTTATAGTTTATCAGTAGCTTATGGGTTCACTCATGTATCTAGTGAAAAAACAACTGGATTTGTGCTTTGCGGTGAACCAGCTGAGTCAAGCTATGGTTCAGCCAACCAAGTTGTTTTGCAAGGTGGCAAAGCATGTGCTGAGATATCTAAGAGGCACTACACAGTATGAATTATGGTACAGGTGGACAGAGGGAGTGAAGCTCCAAGGCTTCACAGATGCAGATTGGGCAGATAGTCCATCAAACAGGAAGAACACTTCTAGAGGAATCTTCAACCTTGGGTCAGTTGCAGTTTCTTGGTATAGCAGGAAACAAATATTAGTTGCACTTAGCTCAGTGGAGACTGAATACATGGCTGCGAGTCAGGCTACATGTGAGGCCATCTGGATGTGGAAGATTCTAGTGGGATTGTTTGGTCAGATGATGGATCCTACCGCGATATATTGTGATAATCAGAATTGCATTAAACTCTTTGAGAATCCAGTGTTTCATGATAGGTCCATGCATATAGATATCTGCTATCATCATCTACGAGATTGTACGGTCAAGAGGATCATGATGTTGCATTGCATTTCAACTAAGGAATAGGATGCAGATATTTTGATAAAGGCATTGTCAAAGGGCAAGTTTGAGTTCCATAGAGACAGGATCAGGGTTGCTGATAATCCCTTTCTTGTTGAGAGGGAGTGTTGAAAAATGTGCAACAAGAAATTCTAAATTTAGAAAGTGCTAAAAGTATAACTGCTAAAAATAGCACTTCTAAAAATATCATTTGTCCAATGAGCATTTTGGCCACCTTGGGCGAGAAGTGAAACTACTAAAAATATAATCTTCTAAAAATAGCATTTATGGGTCCCTTCCTATTTTTAGCAGTCCTTGGTCTAACTATAGGAAGTAAAAACGAATTTGGTCTTAACAATAGTTTAAAATATTAATTAATTAATCTTCATGAGTTAATTAGTTATGGAAAATTAAACTTGAAGTCTTTGTGAGAACATGCAATTAGTTGTCCCACTGATTGAGGAATTTATCCTTGATTCTCTCCATTGATTGAGGA
Source organism: Pinus taeda (assembly GCA_000404065.3). Lineage (NCBI taxonomy): Eukaryota > Viridiplantae > Streptophyta > Pinopsida > Pinales > Pinaceae > Pinus > Pinus taeda. The sequence continues at coordinate 119,887 of APFE031141150.1, forward strand.
ATTAAGTATGAGTTCTATAATGAGAGAATCAGTTGACTTAGTTTAAACTTAGTCAAGTCCAGTTAAATTATTTTAACAAGTTGTTAAAATAATGAGTGATAGTTTGTTGATGCTTGCATGCATGTGACAACTATTATTTTCAGATAATTGAGTATTTTCTCATGGATAACTGATGCATGGCAGTTCAGACAGAGACCCAGTTGAGATCAGATGAGGGACAGTGTACTATCAGATGCTTGGATATTTCTAGTAAGTATTCCTTGCATAGGAGGGAATCTATTTTCTTCTATGACTATGTAGTTGGACCTGAGGTGAAAATAGGTATGATTAGGCCAACTTACAGCCTATATATTGAGGCCTAGGTATTCCATGATTTTCATCTTTTGATTGCAAAGAGTACAAGATAGCCCTTGAGCTGATTCTTTTTGTAAACATAAGAGGATTTCCACTTGATTGATAATACAATGATGGGGGTTTTATGTTGGTGCTTTCCCTAGTGATATATCTTGTGTTATGGTTGATTATTTCTCTTGATCAGTTATATGTGTTTATGCTTGATGTTTCTCATGAATTCAATTATGCTTCCACTTAATGTTTTGTAGAACTAGATCAAGTATTATGCTTTAGTACATTGCATATATCAGTTTGATCTATAGGTGAAATTTCTACAAAAGATTGGGTCGAGTACTACTATTGGACCCTTATGTATATTGTGATCTGTAGCACCCAACACTCCTTGAGACCATAGTTCCCTCATCTCTCTGATGATCGCCCATTGTCTTCTTTGCCAGATCAGATCTAACAGGTTGGGTTCTGTCACCACCGCAACAATCAAACCCCCCAGTTCAAGATCTACCACCACAACACCATTCAGATCTAGCAGCTGGGGTTCTATTGTTGCTGTAGTCCTACTCACATTTTGTAGTTGAGGGTTTCGCAAAAAGATCTAACCATTTGTACAGGGAGGCTTGTGGCTCCTATACACTGGGGCGATTCTTGCAGGACATTGGGCAGGATTAACTTTTCTGGAAATTGGCTACTGTAGTATTGATAAGCAGGGAGTAAAACCCCTTTCGGAGTAGAAAAAAGAAAAGGCCCTACTAGGACGCATATAAGAGACTTAGCCCATAAGAATCCAGATGACGGGATGAGCGAGGTGATACCATTCACTTGTCAGCTTCAATTTTTGGGTGGTCCCAAATTTTTTCATAGTGACGACAAGTGACTCGGATCTGTGTATGGTAGAAACCAGAGCTCAAGCTATGGCCAATGAGAAGATGGAGTCCCTTGAAAAATGGTTGGAGGAATTAACAAGGCAGATCCAGACATTACAAGACATAGTAACAAAGGGCAAGTCAGCATTACAATCAAAGACATATGGTTTTAATGAAGACCATGAAGGAGAACCTAGCCATCATCTTCACTTCCATGGAAATCACCAACATTCCCACCCTCGACCACCCAAGCTGGACATGTACAAATTTGATGGCTCTAATCTGGAAATGTGGCTATCACAAATGGACCAATATTTCATTCTGAATCACATTAGAGATGATGAGACTAAGCTACATGTGGGAATCTTTTACTTTGACCAAGAAAGATGGCAATGGTGGCAACGACATCAAAAATGTTATCCAAGGACAATTACTTGACAGACATTCACAAAATCCATTGTGACTTCTTTGAACGTGAATCGAATTTTTTGGGTCATCTTACTAAGCTTAAACAAACGGGCATAGTAAACGACTATATTAAAGCCTTTGAGGCATTAGCCTTCCGCACAGCAGGTCTAGGAGATGAATTCTACTTGGAATTTTTTATAAGTGGTCTCAAAGATGCCATCCAAGCCCACGTCTGGATGCACCACCCGCCCACATGGATGGAAGCTTGCACAAAGGCTATCAAAGTCGAACATGCTTTAGCAACCCAATTGCCTCGTCCAAATTTCATAGCCAAGGGATACCCCACCCAAACTCAGGGCACTACCCAAACACTTAAGGTTCAAAAGGTGTCACCCACAGAAATGGCTGAAAGAAGAAAGCAAGGATTGTGTTGCTATTGTAATGACAAATACTCCCTAGGGCATAAATGTAAGGAACCCAAATTATTTCATATTGATGCTACTGATCATAGTTCATATGAGGAAGCCCCACCCTTTGAGGGACCATAGGAGGAAGATGAGGACAACCAACAGGACAATGAGCTCCCAGCTACACTAGAAGAACCAGTTATCTCGCTCCATGCTTTGGTAGGCATTTCTTCTCCCCAAACTCTCAAAATCAAAAGTTTTATTAAGCATCTCCCTATAGTAGTATTGATTGATAGTGGCAACACACATAACTTTATCCATCATAGAGTGGCAGAAGCTATGCATTGTTTTGTCAGAGAAGTCTCTAATTTCCAGGTCCAGATTGTTGATGGGGGGACAATGAGATGTGAAGGCCTTTGTTAAATATCAAACTTCAAATGGGATATCACCACCTAAAGACCCACATGTTTGCCATCAACATGGGTGGGTTTGACATTGTCTTGGGTGTTGAATGGCTCCACACAATTGACCCAATCACAATGGATTTCCAGGAGTTATATATGAGCTCTAAGAAGAATGACCACATGCATACCTTCGACGGACTCCAAGTAGGTAATCATTCTATCATCATCTCGCATCAGATAGAAAATTTGTTAAAAAAGGGCCACCATGGAGTTATCGGCCAATTTAATGCCATCCAGGCCTTCGAGGCCACTACTCTTCATATTCATCCTAAGATGCAATAGGTCTTAAACAGCCATCCGTGGGTCTTTGAAAAACCTCATGAGCTTCCATCCTCTAGATGGGAACATGATCATAGCATTACTTTGGTCCCAAGGGAACAACCACCGAATGTGCACCCATATAGATACCCTTTCACCCAAAAGAATGAAATTGAAAAAATCATCAAGGAACTCCTGGAAGCTAGTGTCATTCGTCCTACAATCAGTCCTTATTCATCACCTCTGGTCATGGTGCTCAAGAAAGATGGGGAATGGCACATGTGTCTAGACTTCAGGGCCCTCAACAAGCTGACAGTCAAAGATAAATTCCCCATCCAAGTTGTTGATGATTTGTTGGATGTACTAAATGGCGCTTAATTCTTTACTAAGCTAGATCTTCGCTCGGGCTATCACCAAATACGCATGAAAGAAGTAGATGTTCTGAAGATTTCTTTCCGAACTCATGAAGGCCATTATGAATTCCTCGTCATGCCATTTGGTCTCTGTAATGCCCCATCCACTTTTTAGAGCCTCATGAATCACTTGCTCAAACCATATCTCAAAAAAATTGTCCTTGTTTTCTTTGATGACATTCTCATCTACAACCTCACCTGGGAAAAGCATCTTATGCATGTAGACCTGCTCTTGCAACTACTTCGGAAGCATAAATTATTTGTCAAATTGTCCAAATTCTCTTTTGACATGAAAGAAGTCGAGTATTTGGGCCACATTGTGGGGCGTGAAGGTGTTACTGTGGATCCCAAAAAGATCCAGGCAATGCAGGATTGGCCCCAACCAAAGACCATGAAGAGTTTGAGAGGATTCTTGGGTCTCACCAGCTACTATCACAATTGTTTCCATAATTGTGGTCACATTTCTAGACCCCTCACTCACCTTCTCAAGAAAAATTCATTCCTTTGGACTAATGAATCAAAACAGGCTCTCAAACAGGCCATGTGTTCCACTCCCATATTGGCACTACTTGACTTCACCAAATATTTTGTGATTGAATGTGATGCTTCGGGTATGGGTATTGGGGTTTTCTTAATGTAGGAAGGTCGACTCTTGGCCTTCACCAGCCAACAAATAAGTGGGAAACATCTAGGACAATCCACCTATGAGAAGAAGATGATGGCCATATTACATGCAGTGGATACCTAACGACCATACTTATTGGGGTGATGTTTCCAAATCTACACAGACAATCAAAGCCTTAAATATTTTTTGGAGCAATGGTTATCCTTGCCACAACAAAATAAATGGCTAGCCAAAATGTTGGGATATGATTATGAGATAATTTACAAGAAAGGGTGTGAAAATGTTGTAGCAGATGCTTTATCACACCAATTTGAGGAGGATAACACCCTGCTAGCAATCTCTCTGCCCATTCCAGATTAGATTGAAGAATCTCGCAAGGAATGGTTTTCACATCCTTTTCTCTCCCAAACCATTAATAAATTGCAAGCATATCCTAATTCCACAGGGGGATACTCTTGGAAGGATGATATTCTTCGTTACAAGGACTGAGTAGTGATATCACCGATATCCACCCTCATGATGCGCATTTTGGCAGAGTTGCACTCATCTCCCACTACAAGCCATGCACGCTTTCAGAAGACTTATGCTCGCACTCATCGTTCCTTCTTTTGGACAGACATGAAAATGGACATTCTTACTTTTGTAGTTGAATGTGAGGTGTGTTAGCGCCACAAAGGAGAATCAGTCAATTCCTTAGGCACTTTATAACCATTGCCCATCCCTACCTCAATCTGGACGGATTTTTCTATGGATTTCATTACTGGTCTTTCGAAGTCAGCTAACAATTCAGTCATCATGGTGGTTGTGGAAAAACTTTCTAAGTATGCTCATTTTTGCGCCCTATCCCATCCTTTTACACCCACCTTGGTAGCTCAATCCTTCATGGACCAGATCTTCAAATTGCATGGCATGCCCACTTTCATTGTGTCTGATCATGACCCGATCTTCACCAGTAACTTTTGGCAGGAACTTTTCAAGCTACAAGGCACCCAACTACAGCTAAGTACTTCTTATCATCTCCAAACTGATGGTAAAACTAAAGTCGTCAACAAATGTCTAGAGACCTACCTCAGGTGCTTCACTTCAGAAAAGAAACATCAATGGTTACAATGGTTACCTTTAACTGAATGGTGTTATAATACTAACTATAATGTCGCCACCAAGATGACTCCATATGAAGCAATTTATTGTCAACTCCCCCCTTCACCTACTTCTTATACCTTTGGATGCTCTAAGGTGCAAGCAGTGGATCAACTACTATAGAACCATGCAACCATGCTAGCCCGTCTCAAAGATAATCTCCATCAAGCTCAAAATCGCATGAAGCAACAGGCAAACCAACATTGTTCGTAGCGCACATTTCAAGAAGGGGTTCAGGTATTCTTGAAGTTGCAACCATACAAGCAAACATCACTCAAAGACAAGGGTCGTCAAAAATTATCTCCAAAATTCTGCGAACCTTATCAAATACTTCAACACATTGGCGAAGTAACCTACAAGCTAGCCTTGCCACCCACTGCAAAAATCCATCCCAACTTCCATGTATCATGCCTCAACAAAGTGGTGGGGAACAATTGCAGAATTCAAACCAGTCTACCTGAATTGGATGAAGAAGGTTCAATCTGGCTCCAACCAGAATAGGTCCTTAACAAGCGAGAATGACATCTACACAGCCACACGATCAAGGAAGTCCTCGTCAAGTGGAAAGAAACCTCTCTAGAAGATGCGCCCTAGGAACCAACCACTTTCTTCAACAGTTTCCGCAGCTTCAACCTTGACGACAAGGTTATTTTTATGGGGGAGGGCATGTTAGGGTCCAATCCTAACCCCCTTATTTATGTAATAGGGTCGAGTCATAGTTATAGTTAGTTAAAGAGTCAATAAAGCCCATATTAATAATTGTAAGTGGTTGACCCACATTTAAATAAAGGGGCCATAGTTAGTTGCAAATGGTTCATGGTATTAGATAGATGGTATTAAGAGAACCATGGTACTAACCCATGGTATTGCATGTATGAATCCTATATAAAGGTTAGAGACTCCCCATTGAGGAGTGTCATGTCTTTATCGAGCCCTGCTCTATTGGAGGTTGCCCCCTCGAAGAGGCAAGTGAACATTGCTTTCATCTCTGAATAATAAAATACATGTTGTTATTTCTCATTTTGTTTTGTGTTCTAGGTTGTGTTTCTTCGTATATTTGGTATTCTGGCATCTTCTCGTAGGTCAAGAGCATAACACCTATCCAAGCTGGTTGGAGGGTGAAGATGAAGTACAAGTTAGATTTATCATGAAGAACTAAAGACATAACAATAAAGACAGGACCTTGGCACTGATACTTTACAATGAAATCTTATGTCACAGTCACAAAATTATGGCTTCTCAAAGTGTCATCACAAAAGTCTTGTGTTGTGCATGTGTTTTTCCACATTGGTGGAATGTAATTTTTTATTTCCAAACGAATTAGAAAATGTAAAATGTGTGGAAGCCTAAGGCTCAGACACGTAATGTGGAAAGTCACTATGAAATCCTAGAGTCATGTAGGAACTCAAAAGTCACATGGGAGCTAAAGAGTCATGAGGGCGGTCAAGACACACATGGGAGGTGAATAGTCACCTCATTTTTTATAAATAAACCCTCATAGCTCAAGCAAAGACTTTTCACCTTGGCTTCTCTAGCTTGGCATAGGAGAGAAGATCATTCTTTGGAGAAGAAAGTGATGTCTTAGTGTTCTAGTATTAGAGCTACATTTTTATTGTGTATCTTGGAACTTTCACTTAATATTTGAAGCTCTCAAAGATGACACACTTTCATGCATGTATCATGGATGTTGTGAGATTGTTCTTTTAATGTTTATGGTATATGTTTATGTTCATACATACTAAAGGAAATGAACTATTTTGTTGGATTTAGTATATATCTTGTTGTGTTACTTGCTTTCATGATCATTGTTACCTTATGAACTATTTTGTAGGTTAATTAATGATCCATTTTATGTTCTCATGTGTATTTATTAGGATGGTACTATTACTTTTAATTTAAAGATACATTCTCTCTCTTCTCGCCTATGAAACTACCTTATATGCATTGTAATTGTATGCTTCACAGGGTCAACTTAATTGCTTGTTTCAAAGATTGTGAGCATACTCTCTTAAGTTATTTATTGCAGCCAAGGAAAACCTTTAAGTTATAGCAGTTGGTCCTATTATCTAGATGGAGACCCCCTACTATTATGATATGGGAAAGATTTTGGGTTTCTAGTGGAAATATTATCCGAATGGAGACCCCATGCTATTAGGATTTGGGACCCCCTATTATCCGAATGGATACCCTTGGATTATGACAATAAGTATGATGTGGGAAATATTTTGGGTTGTTGGTGGAAGAACGACAAAAAATTCTTAAACAGGTCTAAAGGATGGTATCTAATGACAAGTTTGTAAGAGCCTTATATGTATGTTATGGTCTTTTTTTGCAAGATGTATGGAGAAAATATTACTCCCAATTTACTAATGCTTGGTTTCCTCTAGCCTACAAGATCACCATGCATGGGAACATGTTCAACTGGGGAGCCATAATTACTAAACATCATAGTATCAAAATTAAGCAAGCCTAAAACCCCAAACTAGGTGTGGTACACTCACTTTATATGGCCTCTTACTTGATTCATGTGGTATGGGTTAGAAATATTTTTTCTCATTTGTCTCTCAATAGACATGTTTCATAATCTCATGTCTATGTCTACTTAAACAGGTTATTGGAAAATAAATGTAAAAGGTTATACTCGATGATATGTGACCTCTTTATATTATAATTTGTATCTTTATATTATAATTTTCCATTTTAATATACAAAGTGTTTCCTAACCACTCAATGAACCTTTATTTCTTTAGTGGTTGTCAGTAAGATGTGCTTTTTTCTATTATGAAACCATGTTTATATAAGCAGGTCCTCTATCTTATTAGAAATAAGTGATAGTGATGTAATGTTAAGTACAATAGATTGAGTTATTAATTTAATACATTTTGTCAAGTGATTCATGTTTTATCCAAAAATTTCACATTTCATTTATGCATTTATAATTCTCTATATTGTTATGGATGATCATTAGTCACTAAATTTAATTTAGAACATAACTTTGCAAAGGTGGGCCCCACTCTAGAGAGATATGTGTTGCAATGGTTATAGTTCTTGTGTGAATTCTTTACAGATTATTATGAATGCATTTTTTAGAACCAAACTATTAAATTGACTACTATGAAAAATTGTATGTGACAACATGGTTGCATGCTACAAAATATATGACTAATTATAAAAACCCATTTTATTGTTCAACATTATCTTGGTTGAATATTTTAATTTCTTGTAGCCTAAGTCATTTTCATTTCATTATAAGTATAATTGGATTTATGGTAACACATAGACAAAAAATTAGGAATCAATCCCAAACATTTCTAAATTCTTGCATGTATTTTGCACGTCACCTCACAAGCGTACTAGCCACAAGTTGATAAGTAAAAGTAAAAGTAGGTTACATACTTTGCTTTCATTAATAAGGTATATAGTGTACCTATCAATTACTAGAATATTAACCATTTTTATGTCTATGTGAGGTTATATAAAGGACTAACTAATCATCATCAAGAATTTCCTACATGTCATTCCCATGGTATACATCCCAATTAAATAGAATATACTTTGCTGCCCAAGATATTGAGATAACAATTGTTACATTATTGTGCAGACCAAAGCCCATGGAATCTTTAATCCCTACATGATGACTAAAAGTATCACTAGTAGAAACCATATTGGGCTTAGTTTGTAATGATTCCCTTTGTAAGGTTAATGTGTATGAGGCCTTACAACCATGGTTATGAGGCCTTATAACCATGTTACTTTTCACAAATACAAATTATATATCTATATACATCATACATACATATATATATATTATATATAATATATATATATATATATATATATATTGTTTATAATTTTTGAAATTATATTCATTAAACAACATATTGCGTGCAACTGTATCTATATTTTTATTTTTCATATGAACTATGAATTTTCATAATTTAACTTAGATAACAACAAGAAGAGTACTATGGAGTTTGTAAGGTCCTTAGCTAGGCTGAGGCTACTTTCCTTCTCATGATATTCAAAGCCTACTTGACTCAATTTTCCACCTAGCCAACTAGGAGCAACCTATTTCCCTCCACAAGTTCCCTACCCCTCTGTGCCCAAGCCTTGAACTGTTGGACGTAGTGTGTCTAAACTGTGTTTCCAAATCACCAAGTACCCAACACCTCCCACAAATCTCATTTAAATTAACCACTCCTTAGCATAAAACTCTTCTAAGTTTCCCAAACTTATTTCTTCTCTCCCTACACTCCCAATGAAATCCATGATAAAAAAAATTCACTTTGTCATTCTCTCCCCACCTCCTTATCTCCCCCTCCTCCAAAATATCTTTCTTTTATTAAAATTTCACCTACTAACTCTTAAAGTATCCAAACCAACATCATTGTCCCCAATGAAGCTTCGCCTACCCCCTTTATGTCATGGTCTCAAATTTCCCCTTTTGGAGAAGATAAGACAACAACCCCTTAAATAATAATAATTAACACACAATGAAATAACCTAATAATTTTAATGATTCAATCAAAGTTAATGAGTCACAAGCAGACCCAATTAGATTTGATACTAAATTGACATTAAATTGAATTAATTAATCATTAATCAAGCTTAAGAATTGATCATAGTTATATTAATCAATCATTAATCAAGCTTAAGGACTAATCATAGTTACATTAATCAATAATTAATAAATCTTAAGGACTAATCATAAGTTACATTAACTAGGACTAATCATGAGTTACATTTAGGATTCAATTGGAATGGTATACCATAAAATACTAGTGTATTTGTGCGAGGTGTGGATATGTAGCTAGCATGCACATACCTCGTATGTATACTAATAATACTAACACAACAATAAATCTTTCAAGAGGTAGGATAATAAGAATAACATAATAAGGTCAAGGAGTGGTCATTACATACACCCCCTTTTAGGAAATTGTATATTGATGTTAGAGTCAAGAGGATACAAGCAATATAGGACTAATATGACAATCATACATAACAAATAGGGAGAAAGAATTAGTAACCATAGTTAAAATAACATGAAGAAATCACTTCCCACCTAGGGTTCACAACTAAATTGTATACACCCATCCTCCCTAACTTACTTCCACTACCATTATATCCATCCTCTAGTGAAATATACTATGGCATTGGCTATACCAAGCTAACCATTAATAGAACCAAAATGGAAAAATCATCAACTATATCAACCTAACTTTCCCAATAAGAAAGTAGAAATCATCACCATGTTTGGGGGAGAGTCTCCATCATGAGCCCTCCACTACTCTAGGTATGGAGGTTACACAGTGGGAAATGCCTCCACCCCTCCTTCTGAACTAGGATCAACACCCTATCTTTCACCAAAATATAGTGTTGGTTTTGGCTGCTTGTCATCAAATTATTTAGTTGGGTAGTCATGTTAGCTACAACCCTGCATCTTACCCAAGATCATAACAATGCATATCAATTAATACAAAATATAATAGAATAATGTACATCATACCATTACTCATAAGATGTCCCAACATTAGCCAATTACTAGAATGGTTCTCTAGCTATCACATAGTCCCTTTCTAACCTGTAGGTTAGCTTTCATCCAAGCACATCCATATATATATATATATATATTATATATATATATATATATATATATATATATATATATATATATATATATAATATATATATATATAATATATAAATATTATATATATATATTTGTGTATGTGTGTGTACACACACACACACACACACATTTGTCTATGTGTGTGTATGTATACACACATACGTATGATCCTAATTATCATATTATCGAACCTGATATCCACTTACCAAAATCTCTTAATTAACTTTAGCATGCTAGAAGTAAATCATATGTTTATCTTAATATCATAAACAAAATTAATCTAGTATTTTATATAAATGAGTCCACTTGTCCATAATTTGAAACAAAACAATACTACATAGCATTCACAAATAATACATCATACAAATAAGACCTCAGTATAAGTGGTTGGCTTGGTCAAAATGGGGTGTGACATGTGGTAAAAAAAGTGATTGGTAGTCTCAATGTAAAGTTTCTAGATTCTCCCAATTAGTGTACCCTAGGTTATACTTTTCCAATTGAACTTTGACCTGGACCACCAAATGACATCTAAGTTATTAATTAGAGAAATTTTGAGGTCTAAAATGGGCCTAAAAACAAAAATGTACAACCCAAATCAACTTTGGGTGATAGCATGGAGTTGGGTTACATTTTTTAGCAAAGGAAGGGTGTGTTTTGGTGAAAGAAGGGGCTTGATAGAGCCCTTTTAAGTGCTTGATCTAGTTATTATTAAGCACTCTATCAAAATATTTTAGTGCCCAGAAATAGCTCAATCGAGCATTAAATTAAACCCTTGATCGAGCCATTTTTAACCCTACGTAAGGGCTTGATCGAGCCCCCCCTTTTTTAATAAAGCCACATCGTGGCTTTGCACAAATCATTTTTTTGTGGAGGCTGCAGACAAAAGGAACTCTACTAAGGGATATAATGCTCAACCAAGGACCATTTATCTCGATCCAGTTACCCAATGACCCCAAAAACGTGTTAGAACCTTAACCCAACTAGCATATGGAAGTCAATGTAGGTTTCCTATCGATTTTTTCAACTTTTGAATTAATTTTAAAAAATAAAAATAAAATAAAATT